>ONZH01013758.1:0-220752 GCA_900303285.1 Rhinella marina
TTCCGCTAGCCCCCCGCCGCATTTTATTTTTTTTGGTTACAATATTTTGCCTTCACAGCCGTGAAATTACTTGCAAGAGAAACGCACAGTACAGTTGCCAATTGAAAGGCCTATATATTGTATATTTCAAGGTACACAGCCGTGTACTAAGTGATCAGACGGTGTGTATGAACACCAGGTATGAGAAATTACTTTGCAAGAGAACGCACAGTACAGTTGGCAATTGTAAGGCCTATATATTGTATATTTCAAGGTACACAACCGTGTACTAAGTGATCAGACGGTGTGTATGAACACCAGGTATGAGAAATTACTTTGCAAGAGAACGCACAGTACAGTTGCCAATTGTAAGGCCTATATATTGTATATTTCAAGGTACACCAGCCGTGTACTAAGTGATCAGACGGTGTGTATGAACACCAGGTTTGAGAAAATTACTTTGCAAGAGAACGCACAGTACAGTTGCCAATTATAAGGCCTATATATTGTATATTTCAAGGTACACAGCCGTGTACTAAGTGATCAGACGGTGTGTATGAACACCAGGTATGAGAAATTACTTTGCAAGAGAACGCACAGTACAGTTGCCAATTATAAGGCCTATATATTGTATATTTCAAGGTACAACAGCCGTGTACTAAGTGATCAGACGGTGGTGTATGAACACCAGGTATGAGAAATTACTTTGCAAGAGAACGCACAGTACAGTTGGCAATTGTAAGGCCTATATATTGTATATTTCAAGGTACACAGCCGTGTACTAAGTGATCAGACGGTGTGTATGAACACCAGGTATGAGAAATTACTTTGGCAAGAGAACGCACAGTACAGTTGCCAATTGAAAGGCCTATATATTGTATATTTCAAGGTACACAGCAGTAGTGCCAAATATAGTTTGGTATGTAGCAGAGCACCTAATACACCACTAATGCTCTCTCTGTCCCTACTCCAGCAGCTATCCCTGAATACGGCAGCCGTTCTCTGTAAAGTGTATCTTGTAGTAAAGCTATCACTGTACTGCACTATAGTAGCCCTGATAAGGGCTTTTAATCACGCTCCTGCCTGTCCAACAGCTAAAACCTGTCTCTCCCTTCTCCAGCCTCTGTCCCTGACTAAGTTCACGCAGCATATGCGAACGAGCAGCAAGAGCTGAGTTTTTAATATTCGAGGTCACATGGTTTTTCCAGCCAATGCATGTAGACGCCGTTTTCGCGCTGCCAGCGTGCTCAGCGTGCCTGTCATACCCCCCCTGCATGGTGATTGGTGGAAAAAGAGCGCCAGGGAAGGTGGGAGGGGAAACGAATTCTAAGTGCGCCATCGCCGTTATACTCGAACGAAATCGAGCACGCCGAATATCGTAGTATTCGATCGAATACCAGCTCGATTGAACACTACTCGCTCATCTCTAATCATCAGCACTTTCCTCAAAAAAGCGCAAGACTGCGGAACACCTACCCCTTGGCAAGGGAGATTGCTCCGGGGTGCTCCGGGGAACAGTTGCGGGCCTGGTTGGCATAGCCTGCCTTCTCCCTTTTGCCAGCCCATTGCCTCTTCCAGCCTGTTGTGGTGCTGCGGATCCCTCCCCCTCTGTACTGCTGTCCTCGCTCGGCTTGCCACCTTCCCAGGTTGGGTCAGTAATTTCATCGTCAACCACCTCCTCTTTCACTTCCTCACTCTGGTCCTCCTCCTGACATGGTGACCTAACAAGAACCTGACTTAACTGCGTCTCATACTCATCATCAACCTCTTGAGACACTAATTGCCCTTGACTTATTGGCAACTGTGTCTGATCATCATCATGCACCTCGTCAGACACTAATTGCCGTTCCCCACCGTCAGCTTCTTCAGACTGTGGATGCTCATGAGTTTGGGAATCATCTCCTCATGTCCTTCTTCAAGCGGGCTTGGCGAGAGGCCCAAATCAAGGAACGGCGATGAAAAAAGCTGCTCGGAATATCCGAGTGTGGGATCACTTGTTTGCCCAGACTCTGCATGGTGGTAGGAAGGAGGATCAGGGTGCGGATTTTGATGACCAGACTCTTGGCTACTGAGACTGCACTTTGTGGAAGAGAGGGTGGTGCTTAACCGACTGGAAGCATTATCTGCTGCAATCCAACCGACTACCTGGTCGCACTGGTGTGGCGTCAAGAGTGGTGTCTTGCGCCACCCTGCAAACTGACACACGAAGCTAGGAGTTTTGGATGACTTTATTTCTTGTGCTCTGCCAGCAGGCACAGTTTCACCACGCCCAGAGCCATGGCCTCTGCATGCACCATCAGCAGCACACGCACTTCCCTGTCCCTTACTGCTCGCCTTGCGCATATTAAATGGTATATATACAAGTTTGTCACAAGTACAGTAGCGCAGATTTTCTTTAAGTGTATGAGCAGAAAAATTTCACCAAATGTCAGAAATATTTACGAGACACAAACGTTAAACAACAGGCACAGCACAGGTAATGGCGCTGTCACCAACAGCAGGAAAAATTTCACCGAATGTCAGAAATATTTACTATACACAAACATTAAACAGCAGGTAATGTCGCCTTAATTAGCGGCAGAAAAAATGACACTGGATTTCAGGTATTTAGGATACAGAAACGTTATACTGCAAAGGTAGCACACGTAATGTCACCTTGATTAGCGGCAGAAAAAATGACACTGGATTTAATGTATTTAGGATACAAAAACGCTATACTGCACACGCAGCACAGGTAATGTCGCCTTGATTAGCGGCAGTAAAAAATACACTGGATTTCAGGTATTTAGGATACAAAAACGTTATACTGCACATGCAGCACAGGTAATGTCTCCTTGATTAGCGGCAGAAAAAATTACACTGGATGTCAGGTATTTAGGATACATAAACGTTATACTGCACACCCAGCACAGGTAATGTCGCCTTGATTAGCGACAGAAAAATGACACCGGATGTCAGGTATTTAGGATACAGAAACGTCATACTGCAGACGCTGCGCAGGTGGTGTTAGGGTCAGGCAAACTTGTACAATTTTTGCCCCTCGAAAAAAATAAAATATTGCACCCAGATATAAAAATAGTCCTTTTTGGGTCCTTTGGGTCTTTTAAACAGAAAAACTAGCACTGCCTAGACAATTTCTATCCCTACACTATCTGTCCCTCCTTGCAGCAGCTCTCCCTGACTCGGACTGAGCCGGGTCACATTTCACCGGGTGCTATATAGCACCCGATGACGCGTTCCCGGCCAGCCAATCACTGTAATGCCAGTAGCCAACATGGCTACGGCATTACAGAGTGAATGCTAGTACCTCCCCGCACACTGATTGGCTGCGTAGCAGCCAAGAAACATGCGGGGAGGGGACTCGAGCATGGCGCTCGAGCACGAGCGGTGTTCGACTGAACACCGCGTGGTACCGAGCACCGCCATGCTCGGCCGAATACTGTATTCACCTGACGAGTGAGTATTTTTTCAGTTGTTAGAAGATTGGCAATATCAGTACACTGGGCTATTAGAATAAGCACTTTTCTTTGCCTGTAGTGCAGGATAGGCCATTATTAAAGAATTAGATGGTGTGTCTTGTGTACTCCTTGTGTATATCTGTTTTATTTGATTTGTGGGTTGTCAGCCACCTTGATTCATTCTTCCTTCAGATATAGCTTTTCCAATGAATTCTACATTTCCCATCATGCCTGGCTTTGTAGAGACTGAGGGGCAGAGTCTCCTACACTGCACTGCTTTGAGTCCTCTGAGGGCAGCAATGATAGATCAGTGACACAGAGCTGCTGTCTCCTCACAATGTCTCCTCCATATTTTCCTAAATTATGCCACTTGAGCCTGTGTGCCCTCTCTGTCCTGTCATCTCTCTTCTGTCAGCTTTTACCTGCAGGGAGACCAGAGAGAAGCTAAATCTCACAGAACTAAACTGGAGAATCAGCACACACAGATAGTACAGACAGGCAATGTGAGTCAGGAGGTTTATATAACCAGATAGCCACTGTATACACTTACCTACCATATATCTGTGCTCCTGGTCCTTTACATGGGGGAGACATTATATCTTCAACAAAATACAGGGACATACAGAAAAAAATGGCGGAAGGTGCATGAGAGCTGTCAGGAGGGACTTGAGTGTTGATGATGTCATCCTATAGTTCACAGGAAGGTAATATGGGGGAGGCCAAGTTCCTGTTTAAACATTAAAGCAAGGCCTCAACCAGATCACATGACCAAATTCTCATAATGAAAAGGTTTAAAATAGAGGGATGCAACTAAGTTAGTATCTAACAATTTACGCTGCTCAAATACTAGTGGGAAGTTAGCATTATATGTATAAGATAAAAAATCATAGAACTTCTTTAATGGAATGAGCATCTGTTTGTTTCCGATTGGCCTGATACTTGTCCAATGTAAAAGGGTCCTTAGATAGACATAGACATCTATTGTCTGCACAGAATGGAAAGTTATCTTCATTAGATAGAATGCATCCTACTTTACGAGCCTTCCGCAGGCTTTTCTCTTTGAATTGGTTAGAACTTAATTTTAAAGCATTCTACTTGGTCAGATTTAGGCTACTTTCACACTAGCGTTTTAAAATTCCGGTATTGAGTTCCGTCATAGGGGCTCAATACCGGAATAAAACGCTTCAGTTTTGTCCCCATTCATTGTCAATGGGGACAAAACTGAACTGAAGACAACGGAATGCTCCTGAAAGCATTCCGTTCCGTCTTCAGACCGGAGAACAAACCGCAGCATGCTGCGGTTTGCTCTCCGGTCCAGGCATCCGCACCAAGACGGATCCGGAATGACCCCCAATGCAAGTCAACGGGGGTGGATCCGTCTGGTGTGACCATAATGGTAACCGGATCCGCCCTCCATTGACTTTCAATGGAGTCCATTACGGATCCGGCTACACATAGACACATTCAGACACAGACATACACATAAACATAAACATACACACACATATAGACATACAAACACACATACATACTTACATGCACCCCGGCAGGTCTTCAGAGCGTCAGAGGGACAGGACGGCGCGCACAGATGACGATTCCACCAGGCGCCCAGCAGAGGGCGCTGTGGGGAATCGTGACCTGTGTGAGCCGTCCTGTCCCTCTGACGCTCCGAAGACCTGCTGGGGTGCATGTAAGTATGTATGTGTGTTTGTTTGTCTATATGTGTGTGTATGTTTATGTTTATGTGTATGTATGTACTGTGTGACATGTGTGGGGCCGGAGCGCGGTTCCGGCTCCACACATGTCACTGCGGCAGGCCTGATCCGGCAGCACCCTTCACCTGCCGGATCAGGCCTGCTGCCAGTGTGAAAGTAGCCTTAGTTTGGTTTAGTAGGTAATAAAGCAGCCATTATCCTACATGATCCTATATTATTGTATACTTATCAAGAGAAAACTTACTTTTCCAACTTTCCTCTTCTTAGGGTTTTTTTTTTCACATCACAGCTTTTTTTTTATGAAAATTGCAGCAAAAAACAGTGAAACTATCCTCACAGGCAAAGTCGGAATGGCCTTCACTGCGCAAGTCATTGTAATGAGAGCTATTTTGCTTGTAGAGGTATATTGTGTATGAGATGCAGAGCTACTCCTGGCCTGGAAAATCCAAACAATGCAGATCTTGAAAGATTATTTCTAAACAATTACAAATTAAAAATGAAAATCTGGTCCACAGTAAGGATGAGTGAATTAATTTGGTCTGAATCTTTCCAGGTTTGTTTCAGATAAATCCACTAAAATTGCACATAGCGCCATTTTAGAGCACATGTCAGCAGGAAAAAAATCACTAGGCAGGAAGAAGAAGGGTTCTCAAATGACCTGAAAGGAAGTGGGGAAGGGGGCTAGCTCGGATTGGCTCCTAGGTTAACAGACAGCCTGGATGAGCCAATCAATGCTGCAACAGGCAGGGAGGTGCCCTAGCAGAACACCATTCTGCGCTGGACAGTGAATGAGGGTGGCTGTGTGTGATGGTGTTTGCCAGGAAAATGATCCTAGGGAGTCAGGGACAGTCAAAAATCAATAAGGGACAGTTATAAATCAATCAAGATTATTGCCAGGGAGAGTGAAGGGAGAGGCAATGATTCCAAAGAAGAAGTATGTGACAGGACCTGTGTCTGGCTGTGTCTGCTATCAGAATTGCAGGTGCACCTCAAAAACAGCTACCTGCAAGCAAATACTTTCATCCCCCATCCCATTAAGCACCTAACTGTTTTGCCAGAGTCAGAGGCTCCAGCAGTGGGAAAAGTAGCTAACTGGAGGGGGGAGGGTTGCTTTAGATGCTGCTACCTCCTGAATGGTAGAAACATGCAACTGTTCTTGTTTGAAAGCTGACATTCCAAGGTTTCAGTTGTCTCTCCCGTGCACGGATGAAAACATCCGATGTCGGGGGGAGCAGCCAATAGCAGATGGTGACGAGCCTCCCTAGCGTCATCTGCAATACCCATGCAGCAATACCCACAGTGTGGCAGCAATCTACCTGTATGTATTAAGGTTAAATTGAGCATCAAGCCTCAGTCATCCGTTTATGTATTTTCAGTTTCCACATAGTTGTAAATTTTTTTGGGGAATTGTTAAATGTAATTAAACCAGCACATATACGTGTGATCGCTACAAGACACAAGGTATAGCAGCAATCTACCATTGTGTATTAACAAGAAATTGAGCATCAAGCCTCAATTGTCCCTGAAGTATATTCATTTTCCACACAGTTGGAATTTACATTTTTTTAGGGGTTCAATTTAATTAAGCTGCATACATACATAATTACTGCAGCAATACACATTGTGTGGCAACAACCTACTTGTGTGTGTTAAGTTGAAATTGAGCATTAAGCCTTAATCGTCCATTTACATATATTCAGTTTCCACACAGCTAGAATTCAAATATTTTGTGGATTGTTAAATGTAATTAAACCAGCATATATATGTGATTACTGCAAGACACAAGGTATAGTGTATTAACGAGAAATTGAGTGTCAAGCCTCATTTGTCAGTTTACATATATTCAGTTTCCACACGGTTGAAAATGTGCCATCATCCAGGTCTAATCTCACTTTTGTCCCTTAAACATAGGCCACTGTGAAAAGTGGCGAGGCTCACGATATGTTGCAAAATTTGACTAAATGTTGCAGAAAATGCCACAATGGACATGACGTGTGACATTTTTAAGCCCCAAAACTGACAAATATGATTTGATAAATGTTCCCCTTTGTAACTAATAAGATAAATTACGAAGTTTCATATTTTCACATTTACTGTATATTTAATGATTGTGATTGTTTGTTTTGCATTGTTCTGCATTGGTTCATTGGTTGATGACAATGCCAATATTGTAACTGTGTTCGTGGAAAATAACATCTTGTCATACAAGAGTATATGGCAACCCAGAAATCAGTATAGGAATTACTGTATCTCTATGACCTATAACCGATCCCTTCTTTCTGCAGGTTACAGAGAGTTAAGCTTCGGTTAGGTGTATAATGGAAAGTTTGATTTCACTCTAAAGTGTGATGGAGAATTCAATTTAAGACTGTGGAGACAACTCTGAAAAGTGTATCATTTGGACATATGTGTAAAGTACCTGTCTGTGATCCCCTGATAAGATATCACTGTGGCTCTGAAACAGCATCTCAATAAGACACTGAGTGTTGCCTCCTATGTCCAACAAGCTAGTTGACTAGTAATTCTTCAATAAGACTAAATTTGGCGTGAGTAGAACAATATAAGGAATTATGGACCCATCCTTTCAAATAATTCTACTTGTTTGGCTTATTATTTTTTTCCCAACCAAACAACTGAGTAAATTATAACTGAAACAATCCTTTGGATTGGATGTTCTATATTGTCAATTGCAACATTTATGTTTGTGATGTGAATGGGATTTTATCACTGTTAAATTTACTTTTTAGCTCTTTAGATTCTCTGCAGAGACTGTACAGGCAAATCCATCTCACAGCAGTAATCCAAGATTTCAATTTCTCTCTCCCTTTAGGCTCCTGTATTTATCCATCTCCTTCTCATGACCACAGGGTTCCATTATATTCCATATGTTTTGGAGAAATTAATGTTTTCTAGCATTGCTATGATTTTCTTTCTCTGTTATGCTGACAGGCCTATGACTCTCTATCTTCAGTTGGCACATGGAAGCTGAATTAGAGAATCTGGATGAGTGAAAAAAGGAGTCTGCCTGCAAATGGGCTGAAAATGCCCATACCCTTCTTTCTGAAATATACTTCCTTTGTGCTGTAAGGCTCAATTATTATTCACTTTGCTAGGAATTAACGTTGACCCTGCTATGGTGGCAATATTACCCATATTGACCTGTTGGACCTTTAAATGCCTGTTTACTGTTGAAATTTCCTATATTATATTTATTATGTGACATACTACCTCATATATGTCTGACACAGTTTGATAAACTATGTATGTTCTGTAGGCTGCTGTGAGATACCAGCATAATACTTGCTGGTGGGAGTCCTTGGCATCAGACCCCCACAGATCTGATGAGCATGGACAGACTGGCCATAGACCCTACAAGGAAATTTTTTGGTGGGCCGATGCCCAATCATTTCTCATGGCCACCACCAAGGTATATAAAGATCTGTTGCTTTCAGCATTAATTAATGTAGGCAGTACTTTGAACTGCACGTGGGTATTTGGTTCTGCTAGGGTGGTATTTTGTTTTGCATTATGGAATTGCTGGCCCCGCCTACTTCTATTTCCCCACCTTCTGTTAATTTGGACCCGCCTATAACATGGGACCACTTTTAGTTTTTTTCCCTTTCTACTTTAAGTTCCCAGTCCACCCCTGTTGATGAGCCCTTTAAGACACATGTGGGTTAAGTAGTTATGCCATGTATGACATTTGTATTCAGAGAGGTGGTCAGTTATGGCTGAGACTGAGTCACATCTGAGGCCTGTGAGACTGTGTGTGCTAGATGTGGAAAGGATGCTCTGCTTACCACACCTGCATTGAGTGTAAGCTGGGTGGATGGGCACTCTGGCCTATTGGCCTAACCCAGCCAATTAATTAGAAAAGAGGGTCTGCACTCCAGGAAGTTATGCCAACTGCACCCATTTTATTGGCATTTCCAATATAGAATAAATGTTTTCTGCCTGTTTTATGGCCTTCTTCAGAAACAGAATGCCACACTGGAAGGGAGAGAGATTTGGTGTTGGCAGAATGAGGATTTTCCAAGTAGAAAATGTGCTTCTTGGAGTGCAGAGCCTCTTTGCTCTTGCCTTGGGTAATGTCAGTTTGTGTTACATTACAATTTCTAAATCATCTTGCTGTGCAGGCAATTTATTACTTTACATTGTTTCTCGTCTCAAAGGACACTTTTAGCATCTCTCTCACATATGTGAACTTCATTCATGAAAAGTACATTAACGTACCAGCATTCTGTTGGGGTTAGAATGAGTCTTGGGTGCCTGAAGGAAATCTATATATACAATACATAGGACATATCATATCAAATTGAACTACATGGCCTTCTAGTCTAATTTGCACCCAGTACATTACTGCTTCAATAGGCTATTTTCTACTTATTTGCAAAGTCTAAAAGTGCTAGATAGCAAAATTACCCTAAATGTCTATAAATATGTCAGTAAACAAGAAAGCAGCACTATCCTGCAGTTATGTAGATAAATAGGATGCCAAACACTGGGGACCCGACTCCAATACTCAAGCGATACAAAATAAGTAACTGGCAGCATTCCCAAAGGTTCAGTGAAAAACAGGAATGATCTTTACTCACACATGTAATGGCTTTTTTGCTGAACCATTGGGACTGCTGACTGTTACTTATTTTTAGAAACATATCAATGTATACATTTTTATTGTTACTGTAAAACTTTAGACATTTTTCTACTCTCTCCCAAGCAACACATGCACACTGAACTGAGATTTGGATTGTTTTATGCAAAACTGGCATAAAAGATGATCAAAGTCAAGGTGTCACATCAAGATGGAGAGTCAGTAGAGAGATATTTACATGTGTACATTGCTCTCTTAATTCACTTACGTTTGTAAATATGCTGGTATGTATAATCATTTGTTTAGAAAACATTCATATTCATTT
This sequence comes from Rhinella marina, assembly GCA_900303285.1. Taxonomy (NCBI): domain Eukaryota; kingdom Metazoa; phylum Chordata; class Amphibia; order Anura; family Bufonidae; genus Rhinella; species Rhinella marina. The sequence continues at coordinate 10,072 of ONZH01013758.1, forward strand.
ATTAATCTATTTCCAGCCTTTGTTACTTTTGGCAGTTGCTAGATTCTACAGCATCTGCTGTGTGGATGAGAAATCAGTTATTCATTTTTTCTGGGAGTGCCTATTTAAAGGGTCACTGTGCTTTCAGAAAACTTTTGATAAGGAAATATGGAGACATAGCAAAAGCTTTGATTGGTGGGGTCTGAGCGCTGAGACCGCAACCGATCTCTAGAACAAATGGAGAGAAGCACTTGCTCAGTGCATTCTCTCACCTCAGTGACTCTTTAATAAGGAAACCTGTAATATAAGTTAACTTGTAGATGTAATAATGCTGCTTGTTCACATTACTGTAGAAATGGACTTCACCTATTGCAGTTGCCTTTCCCAGGTACTAACCCTAAATTTACAGACGGTCCTCAAAAATCAGTCCATAGCATCTGGCAGAAAAAAAACAAACAAAAAACAAACAAACAAACACCCTCCAAGGCATTCCATTGAAATAATAAGCCAGAGCCTGTACTAGGTTTCTAGACTTATTACTTGTATATTACAATTCAGGGCAGCAGGTGGCAGCACTGAATTATAATATACCAATCTTTGTATAAGGTAATAGATAAAATTCCATTGCTTTATACAAATCTAATGATTGTATGATTCATCTCCCACCCAAAAATTAATAAAAATTCATCATAAAGTCAAACATACAGATCGTCCTGCAAAAATTGAGCTGTCACACAGCTCCATAGACGTAACAATAAGAAAGTTATGGGGGTCAGAATAAGTTTTTTTTGTCAGTATTGACACTAGAGATAAAAAATTTTTCAAAAGTTCGATTTGGCTGATTCACCGAATTTTAGAAAAAAATTTGCTTTGTGACAAATTACTTGTGTACAAAATATAAAATCATACTTACCTCCTCCATTTGCTCACGACAGTCCGCCCACCACCATCTTGCTTGAAGATCTGGCGCGGCGCGAGAATATGTCATCATGGCCCCTTGCGAGAAATTGGAGGAGGTAAGTATGGATTATTTTGTTTTTTACACCATTTTAAGGTTAAATCGACTGACATGAAGCACAAGGAAATTTGGCTTCTAGGCGAATCTATTAATCCTGAAATTCGGATCGAATTCCACTTTGTGGGATTCGATTTGCTCATCTCTAATTGACAAACAAGAAAAAGAATACAAATGTGGTATCGGCATAATCGTACTGACTCGGAGAATGAAAAGCACAACTGAGTTTTACTGCATAGTGAACTCTTTGAAAACTAAACCCATAAAACTGTGGCAGAATTGTATTTTTCTCTATTTCCACCATATTTGGAATTTTTTTCTAGGTTCCTACTGCATCCTATGCAATATTAAATGGTACCATTAAAAAGTACAACTTGTCCCACAAAAAAACAAGTCATAATATGGATATGTGAACTATAAAATAAAAAAATTATGCCTCCAAGAAGGCAGGCATTAAAAAACGAAAACGTAAAAATGGAAAATAATCAGGAACAGGTTAATGTGGTTTTACAGTGTTTTTAAAACTTATTTAAGCAAATGTAAGAGCACTTAGGACTGACATCAGTCAAATAATCTTGCTATTTTCTTGTTGAGCCTGGACTAGGAAGTGGAAAGCAGAGAGGACTCTGTGAGTGTCGAAATGACAGCGGTGAGGGATCATTAAGAATTATTAAAGCTTTATTTTACTCATTCTGCCCTAAAAATGTATCCCACTTCAACATTCCCATTAAAAGATAAAAAAACCTATAAATTAAATTTTCTCATATTGATGGCGTATTCCCAGGATAGGTTATCAATATCAGATTGGTTGTGGTCTGACTCCCAGCACCTTTGCCAATCAGCTGTTTGAAGAGGTGCTCTTCTTCAAAGTTTACCTGTGCACTCCTTTTTGCGGCAATGCGGTGTAATGTGGCCTTCCATCTAGCATTCCCACACCCCTCCAACCTATCCTCAACCGATCCCCAGACGAAGGTTTGCCGAAACGCGTGTCGGGTTGGCGCCATCACTGAGGAGGCACAAATGGGTAACTAATATCTTATGATTGTTTGCCTTGCACTTGCACTTTACTGGTCTAATTAATTTGTATTGTACATCTATCTCTTTGTGCCCTCTCAGGTGATGCCGCTTTGTTTTTCCTCCTTGCATTTTGTTTCCTTATGTGATTTTTTTTTTTTGTTTGTTTGTTTTATTTTTCTTCTTTTTTTTTTTATTCTCATACTTTTTATTTTTTTAAAAAAAAATAGAAAAAACAAATACATAAAAATACATACATATCATCAATATCTTGTATGCACCTCGGCATCCCCAACCACCCACCACCCTGAGATCCGACGGGGAGGAAAAAAAAAAAAAAACAATCAATCTAATCTAATTCAAAACCATCTATCCCATATGTTATGCCAAAGTTTTTCCTTATCCTTCCTATTGAACCAAATAAATTCAAACTGTTTGACACTATGAACCAGATTTTTCCAGAAATTTAAATCTGGACAACTGTTCGCCATCCAGTTTCTTGCTATAGCAAGTCAGGCTAGAAAAAGAAGTCTTGAGATTAGATTCTTATTTCCCCACGAAATACCATCTTTTCCTAAATAGCCCAAGACCATACATCCTGGATTAAAATGCAAGTCTAGGGCCACCACGTTCTCAATATACTCATGAACTTTTATCCAAAAACCTTTAACATACGGGCAACTCCAACAGAGATGGTGAAAATCTGCCTGTTCATATCCACATTTAGGGCAGTTTGCATTCTCCCTTCTTCCCATTTTATACAAACCTAAAGGAGTATAATATAACCTATGTACAATATTAAATTGTACCATCCTATGGTTTTCATTAATAGACATATATTGAATATTACTAAATATTTCGTCCCATTTATCATCTAATCCAATCTGTGATGCCTCTTCCCACTTTAACCCTTACACTCCACTTACACTTACGCTCGCAAGTGCGGCGGGCGTCATGGCCGGCAAGTCTCTGATGTTTCTAACAGCAGAGACTCGCCGCTACTTACTAGATTGGCGGCGTCTTCCTGGGCGTTTAGATGCCGTGATCACACGTGATCACGGCATCTAGTTGCGTCTGAACCCGGAAGCGTTTGCTTCCGGGTGGTGTACAGACACCCCGTGTGGCCAATCGGGGTGTCTGTACACCATATGAAAACTGTAATCCTCGCTGGTGAGGATTACAGTTTTCAAAGTGCAATTCTTATTCTGGCCACTAGATGGCTCATAAGAGATGAGCAATTCTTGGATTTCTGAGTCTAGAAAATCCCTGATTGCTCATAAAGAAAAAAAAAAGCCACAATATATCAGCCCATATTTGAGCTTTCAAATAGTAAAAAAAAAAAATAAAAAAATGTTAAAAATATAAAAATAAAAAGATATAAAAGTTCAAATCACCCCCCTTTCCGTATAATTAAAAAATAAATACCTAAATAACAATAAATATAGACATCATAGGTATCACCGTGACCGAAAATGCCCGTACTTTTAAAATATATAAAAAAAAAAATTCCAATACGGCGAATTGTGTGGCGGAAAAAAGCGTCCAAATGGCGATTTGCCGTTTTTTGTCGCTTTTTTCTTCTAAAAAAAATTAAATAAAAAGTGATCAAAAAGTCATACACACCCCAGAATGGTATCAATAAAAACTTCAGATTGTCCTGCAAAAAATGAGCCCCCATACAGCTCTGTACACATAAATACCAAAAAGTTATAGGGGTCAAGATATGACAAGGAAAAAAAAAAAAAGGGCAACTTTCTAATTATTTTATCACTATCAAAACGCAGGAAAAACTATACATATTAGGTATTGCCGGATTCGTACTGACCAGTAGAATGAAAGTAATGGGTCAGTTTTAATGCACATCGAACGCTGTAAATAAGAAACCCGTAGAACTGTAGCGGAATAGCGTTTTTTTTGCAATTTCACCTGATTTGGAATTTTTTTCCCGCTTCCAACTACACCATATGCAATATTAAATGGTGGCGTTGGAAAGTACAACTTGTCCCGCAAAAACAAGTCCTCATACAGCTATGTGAACAGAAAAATAAAAGAGTTATGGCTGTTTGAAGGCAGGGAGCGCAAAACGAAAATGCATAACCGAAAAAACCTCCGGTACTGAAAGGGTTAATTGTGACTTAAACACTACTTTTTCGGTATACAGCCTAATAATATTTTTATATTCCTTATGTGATTTTTAATTATCATGAATAAAATTATAGTGTTATAATTATTTGCGGTCTGGCTTCCTTTTTTGAATGTCTATCCTCAACTCTGCTGCCCTAGTCCACCTCTCCTCCCATTACTCCTCTCTCCTCTGCCAATCCCTTCCCCATAGCTTAGCGAATTCAGTTCAAAGTTCTAACAAATACGTTTAAAGCCATCCACCACCTGTCCCCTCCATACATCTCAGAGCTACTTTCCCGATACATCTCCACACTAATCTCCATTCCTCACATGACCCCCTTCTCTCCTATTATCACCTCTTCCCACAATTGTCTCCAAGATTTCTCCCGTGCATCCTCTACCCCGACATATCAGACTCTCACCTACAGTAGAATCTTTCAAAAGAAACCTGAAAACTTGCCTCTTTAGACAAGCCTACAACCAGTGACCCTGCTGCCTCTATACTGCCATGACCAGCTCTACCCTTACCTACTGTGTCCTTCTCCCATACCACATAGATTGTAAGTCCTCTCGGGCAGGGCCCTCTCTCCTTGTGTACCAGTCTTTAACTCATCTTGTTCATGCTTAGTGCATTGTCTGTATTATGTTTGTGTACCCCTTATCATATGTACAGCGCCATGGAATCAATGGCGCTTTAATAATAAATAATAAGAAGAATTAAAACTGCTCATCCCAGCGCTGCCACAAGAACTGCAACCTCTTTAAACAGCTGATTGGCAGAGGTGCTAGAAGCTGGAACACCTTCTAACTGATATTGATAACCTATGCTGAGGATAGGTCATCAATATGAGAAAACCGGGCAACCCCATTTAAATAAACAACTGCAGCAAAACAATATCCATTGAAAAGAATATTGTAACTTACCGCAACATTTATTTTCATGATGAGATGGCTACATCTGTCTATGTAATAATAGGTTATCAGGAGTGTACCAAAAGTCACCCAAAGCCACATGGATGTGATCTGTATTTTGCTGCCTGTAGAGCACATCGTTTTGCAGGCTTTGTAGCTTTTTGTGATATTTTGTATTATCCCTGTTTTCCTTTGTTCTCTCTAAAAAAACAAAACAAAAAAAACGTGTATTTTTCATGTAGTACATAGGGGTGCACCATCAAGGACACACAGTGAGAACTCCTCCTTAGGGGTACCCTTCTTGGCAGCCTTTTTAGCAGATATATCGTTCAACCACGCAGTTTCCCTTCTCTAACTTGTGAAGGTAGGGGGCACCATTTCACTTTTTGCCTCAGTCCGCAAATAGGCTGGGAGCATCTGTGTACAAAGTACCAAGAGATAAACTGCGTGTCTACCTCTGAAATTGACTACTTTCAGTGGGGACTAAGACAAATCTGAGTACTCTGACAAGACCCGTATACCTTGCAATGCTGTTATAGCCTTCAATGTGATTTCTGAATCTCACTGTCACCTATTACAGCTCACTCCTCTGGATTATTTCTGGCCTATGGTGCTTTTCATTGATTATGCTATGTAGCTCTAGTGTTTTCAAAGCAATCTACTGAAGATGCGCTCACGCTGTAGTCTTGGCTCCCTGGGTTAGGTGTCATTTCATAGGAAATCACTTAACCTAATCATGTCTTTGGAATGGAATAAATGTAAAGTAACCAGAAGAGGTAAATCTTAATACGGAGTTGATCTCTATAACAATTCAAGAGGTCGTCTCTGTTAAATTTCAGCTAATAATATAAAACTGGCCATACACATTTATGAGGAATTGGACAGTTGGGTTTCAGCAAGCCCAATAGTATTATTCTCAGAAAAGAGGTGTTTGTCCATGGCTTATATTCCTCTCCTCATAGAGAACACATGTACACTTATCCAAGCTGAGCATGCATGTATATGGGTGGGTCAAGGGAATAGCTGGTGACAGAATGAGCATTTGGCAGACAGTTATCTAACGAACTGCTAGCAGCCAAAACCAAAAAGCATTACTCTGTCCTCTGCCTTTGACACTGTCGACCACTCCCTTCTGCTACAAACCCTCTCATCTCTTGGCATCACTGGCCCTTTCATGGATCGCATCATACCTCACAGACCGGACTTTTAGCCTCTCCCACTCTCGCACCACCTCCTCCTCTCATTCCGTCTCTGTTGGTGTCCCACAAGGCTCTGTCCTTGGACCACTGCTCTTCTCTATCTACACCTTCGGCCTGGGACAACTGATAGAGTCCCATGGCTTTCAGTATCATTTTTATGCTGACGACACACAAATCTACCTCTCTGGTCCAGACATCACCACCTTACTATCCAGAATCCCACAATGCCTATCTTCCATATCCTCTTTCTCCTCCCCCCGCTTTCTAAAACATGGATAAAACAGAATTCATCATCTTTCCCCCATCTTGCACAACCCCCCAACAGACCTATCTATCATGATCAACGGCTGCACACTCTCCCCGGTCAAACAAGTCCGCTGCCTTGGAGTGACCTTGGATTCTGCCCTCTCCTTCAGACCACACATCCAAGCTCTTTCCACCACCTGCCATTTCCAACTCAAAAATATCTCCCGCATCCGTGCGTTCCTCAACTATGAGTCTACAAAAGTACTAGTACATGCCCTCATCATCTCCCGCCTAGACTACTGCAACATTCTCCTGTGTGGCCTTCTATCTAGCACTCTTGCCCCCTCCAATCTATCCTCAACTCTGCTGCCCGACTAATCCACCTCTCACCCTGTTACTCCTCTGCATCTCTCCTTTGCTAGTCCCTTTATTGGCTCCCCATTGCCTAGAGAATTCAGTTCAAAATACTAACAAATACATACAAGGCCGTCCACAACCTGTCCCCTCCCTACATCTCAGAGCTACTTTCCCCACACGTAATCTCCGATCCTCACATGACCTCCTTCTCTCCTCCCCTCTTATCACCTCTTCCCACAATCGCCTCCAGGATTTCTCCCATGCAGCCCCCATACTCTGGAACTCTGTACCCCAATATATCAGGCTCTCACCTACAGTGGAATCCTTCAAAAGAAACCTGAGAACCCACCTCTTCAGACTACAAGCCTACAACCAGTGACCCTGCTGCCTCTACACCGCCATTACCAGCTCTACCCTCACCTACTGTGTCCTTCTCCCATACAATATAGATTGCAAGACCTCGTGGGCAGGGCCCTCTCTCCTTGTGTACCAGTTTGTAATTCGTCCTGTTTCATGCTTAGTGCAATTGTCTGTATTCTGTATGCAAACCCCTTTTAATATGTACTAGCGCTATGGAATAAATGGCGCTTTAATAATAAATAATAATAATAATAATAATAATAATGTGTATGGTCAGCATTAGGGCTCTTTTACATGGACCAAGGAACAAGTTTTCAAATTCTTGTTCATGATATTTGTACCACTTAAAGGTGCTGCTTATCATTCGCCAAATTAGAAAATCGTTTTTTTTTGCCGGGTGATTGCATTATTCTTGAGGTCCCAAAGATCCTTATTTATTGGCTGCACGTCACCCTGTATATGCTGGTGACATAGTGGATGGAGGACATATAATGATAAGCATGGCTCTAGGAGACGTAGTCAATGTATGTGTTGCCGTATGGTGGCTTTGTGTGGCATATATTACAGAGGTAATGTGTAATGTGCCATCCAGTGGAGGACGCTTCATAAAAATCTGACAAATATCTCTGTATGAAATCATACAGATACAGTACGCCCCACAGATACAGGTATAGTAGGCTGTCCCGCTGTCCCAGTACGGGGGAGGTATGTGAGGCATATGACTGTGGGCACATAACTAGGGTGGCCACCGGCTTCATCTCAAAAAGGAGGACATTTTCGGCCACACCCCCAATATGTTAAACCACACCCCAATCTGCTAAACCACGCCCCCAATCTGCTAAACCACGCCCCCAATCGGCTCGTACACCGTCACCTATCACACCTCCCCTGGCTCTTACCACACATACACCCCACCACCACGTGAAAATTCAAGCCAGCAAGCCTAACTATAAAAATACCGCTCTAGTGTGGTTAGAATAAAGAGGATTGTTCAGTAATTAAAAATAAAATATGGCAGATGGAAAAGAAATCCACAATTCTCAGCTGTTTCCCTCCCTGCCAAATGCTTTGGTTATATGGGCTAGTGTGACGCCTGTGAACGCTGGACTTTCTGGCATCAGTGCTGCTGCCCACGTAAACAAAGACTGACAGGCATGTAATGGGCAAGTGTGCATCTGTCATAGTGCTGGTGATGTGCATACTGATGGGCAGGTGTATTGCATGTGACCACTGCAGCCAGTTCTCCAGCATTAGAGCACTGATTGGCTGCCAGCAGTAACATACCATATACGGCAGTGAACAATATCTGGATGGACATTACATTCACCAGCACCAGACATACCAGATGATACAGCACCACTTACCTCTTACATCCAGTGACGTCTTCCTGATGTAGATCTTCTCTTTTCTCATCTTCTCTATTTGGCCCACACGCCATGACAGTTCTTTCAGCTCCATCTTCTCTCTGCCCACAAAGACATCATAGATTACCCACTTTTACTGTTATCCTGCTGCTGCTAAAATACTGCCTAAATAGTCCATTAGTAATAGTGCCCCCAATAGTGATAATGCTCCACCAGTATCCCTTTTTAGCAGTAGTGCCCTCCATATTGTACTAATAATAGTAACACCCCAATAGTAACCCCGCTGGTAGTAGTAATAATTCCCCATAATAGAAACTCATTTTCCCATAGTGCCTCCAGTAGTGCCTCCCAAAATAATAAGGACCTGCTGTACATGGTCCCATCATCCTCCAGATCCGTGCCCCCATCAGACCTCACATCAAGCCCACTGTGCCCCATTAGACCTCACAATCAGCCCACTGTGCCCCATCAGACCTCACATGGCCCACTGTGCCCCCCATCAGACCTCACATCAGCCCACTGTGCCCCTCAGACTCACATCAGCCACTGTGCCCCCAGACCTACAATCAGCCTGTGCCCATCAGACTCACATCAGCCTGTAGTGCCATATCAGACCTCAGATCAGCCTGTAGTGCCATCATCAGACCTCAGAAAGCCCACTGTGCCCCTTCAGACCTCAGATCAGCCCACTGTGCCCCATCAGCCCACTGTGCCCCATCAGACCTCACATCAGCCCACTGTGCCCCCATCAGACCTCAGTTCAGAAGTGACCTAGATCAGTGGCCCCCCATCAGACTCAGCCCCATGTGCATCAGACTCACATCATCCCCATCAGATCGCCCCAGGCACATCACATCAGGTGCCATCAGTCACATCAGCCCACAGTGCCCCTCAGACCTCAGATCAGCCCACTGTGCTCAGTCCATCAGCCCCAGTGCTCAGACCTCACAAGCCAAGCATCATCACATGCCCATCAGACACAGCCACAGTGCCCCATCAGACGCAGCCCGTAGTGCCCAGACTCAAGCCTGTAGTGCATATCACAGCCCCTGTGCCCCTCAGGACCTCAGCAGCCATGTACCCCTTCAGACCCTCAGATCAGCAGTGTGCCCCATCAGACCTCAGATCAGCCCGTGTGCCCCTTCAGACCTCAGATCAGCCTGTAGTGCCCCTTCAGACCTCCGATCAGCCTGTAGTGCCCTTCAGACCTCCGATCAGCCTGTAGTGCCCCCTTTACAGATCACTGTATGCCCCTTTAGACCTCAGATCAGCCTGTAGTGCCCCCTTCAGACAGATCAGACATCAGCCTGTACATACAGTACAGTGCTTCAGACCAGCCTGTAGTGCCCCTTTCAGACAGCCTGTAGTGCCCTTCAGACAGCTTAGTGCCCCTTCATGAGCCCAGCCCATAAAAAAAAAAAAAAAAAAAATCTTAACCTTTCCTGGGCTGCAGCTCCGCTTCCAGTGGATCTTGTCTCTTCACTGCCGCCTGCTGCACTGGTCACCATCTGACTTGCGATGCAAGCGTCAGGTCAGAGTGCGCGCCACTAACGTCCTGACGCTGTACCATGTCAGTGCGTGTGCAGCGGCAGACAGGAAGACACCGGAGCGCAGGAAGGAAGCTGAGGCGCTGACGTATCAAGACCGCCAGCTTCATCCTGCAATGAGGCGCTTCCCATCTGGTATTGATTGGAAGCGCTCATTGCTTCCTGCGCCCCCTTAAAAAGGAGGAACTTCTGGCCGTCCGTCCGGAGCCCTTTAGCCGTGACGGAGGACGGCAGGAGTCCAAAAACCGGACTGTCCGGCCAAAAACCGGACGGATGGCCACCCTACACATAACAGGGCATATTACTGGCGGCACAGCTAGGCATATTAATGAGGGCACATAACTGGGGAATCTTTACTATGTGAAACAGTAAGGGGACTAGGTGGGATTATGTGTATAGTGGGCGGAGTTAGGGCGTGGTCTAGTGCTGAAAAAATTTGCCACACAATGTGTCCCTCTTTGTCTCTTTCCAAAGTTGGGAGGTATGTACAGGTACAGTATACCCCACAGGTACAGTATGCCCCACAGATACAGGTACAGTATTCTCCACAGATACAGGTACTGTATACCCCACAGACAGGGGCGTAACTACCATAGTGGCAGACCATGCGACTTCTATGGGGCCCAGGGCAAGAGGGGGCCCAGTCTTAGGTCACTTTCACATTAGCGGCAGCACGGATCCGGCGGGTGAAGGGTGCCGCCGGATCCGTGCTGCCCCAAGTACACATGAGGAGCTGGAGCAGCGCTCCGGCCCCACATGTGTCACATACACATACACACACACACACACGCACACACACATAGACATACACACAGACATACACACAGACATACACAGACATACTTACATGCTCCCAGCATGCTCCGCACAGCACAGGAGGACAGCGCGCACATAGGAAGATTCCCCACAGTGCCCTCTGCTGGAGGGAGAATCTTCCTATGTGCGCACGTGCGTGATGTGAGGAGCTGCTGGGAAGATGTAAGTATGTCTGTGTATGTCTGTGTGTATGTCTATGTGTACGTCTGTGTGTGTGTATGTCTGTGTGTATGTGTCTGTCAAGTGTGGTGTACTGTGGATGGATCCATCATGAACTCCACTGAAAGTCAAAGGAGGACGGATCTGTTTACTGAGTGTGTCACACTGAACGGATCCGTCCCCATTGACTTGCATTAGGGGTCATGACAGATCCGTCTTGGTGCGGATGCCCAGGATGGAGAGCAAACCGCAGCATGTTGCAGTTTGCTCTCCTTTCTGGAGACGGAACGGAATGCTTTTAGGAGCATTCTGTTGTCTTCAGTTCAGTTTTGTCCCCATTGACAATGAATAGGGGAAAAACTGAAGCGTTTTTTCCCGGTATTGAGCCCCTATGATGGAACTCAATACCGGAAAAAGAAAACGCTAGTCTGACTTTCTCACCGGTGGAGAAGTTTAATTACTTCTTCGCGGTGAGAGACTTGGAACTCTTTGCAAGAAAACTCCTTTTCAAAAAATATTTTGGAAGGACGGGGGATGGTGAATTATTTTCACCAGCGGAACAGAAGGTAATACAAGATCTAGAATCTCTTGCAGATGGGGATGATGTAGAGGAGATATCCCGGTTTCCTGTTCATTTGCATCCCAGATCACAACATTGGCCCCCCATGTCATCATGTGCTGCGGTAGATATCTATGTAAAATTGAATTAAATGAATTGAGGAGGATGAAGGATGTGGTGATAAAACCGGCTGATAAGGGGGGCAATGTTATGGTCTGGCCTACATATATGTATGAACAGGAGGCATTTCGCCAATTGAATGACAGGAATTGTTATAAGAGATGGGACCAAAATCCGACATTAAAATTCAAGGATGAACTGGATAGAATTTTGAGAGAGGCCCATGAAAGGGGTATTATTAGTTCTAAAATGTTGGAGGGATTTATTACTGAATTTCCTGTCCTTCCGACATTTTATCTACTCCCAAAGATACACAAAAGCCCAACCTGCCCACCAGGAAGACCCATCATTCGGGGATTGGGAGTCTTTGTGAAATGGTGTGCAGGTTTGTGGATTTTTATTTACAGAAGTGTGTGGAAACACTACCCTCCTTTGTGAAGGATACCACTGATGTACTCAAAAGATTGGATGGTATTCAATTAGAACCTGATATGGTTCTGGCCACTTGTGACGTCGAGTCCCTGTATATGTCTATATGTCCATGACCACGGGCTGCGGGCATCAAGATCCTTCCTAGAAATGACAAATTTAGAACCGGGTTTGGTTGACTTGGTTATGGAGTTACTTGAATTTGCTTTGACCCATAATGTTTTTACATTCAGGACCGCCTCTTCCTGCAGCTCCGGGGAACGGCAATGGGGGCGACTTGTGCACCCTCATATGCTAATTTGTTCCTGGGGCTGTGGGAGAGGGAGGCTGTGATGAATATGGAGGGACAAGACGCCGTAGTCTCGTGGTTGAGGTATATAGATGACATTTTGTTCATCTGGAAGGGCTCGACGTGGCAATTGGAGGATTTTCTCTTGAGATTGAATGAGAATGACTGTACTCACTTGGCATTATAGTGGTAGGAGTATAGAGTTTCTTGACCTTGAGATTTATGTGGAGGAGGGGGGCTTCCTGGGGACTGACGTATTCAGGAAGCCTACTTCCACTAATTCGCTGTTGCATTCCTCCTCTTTTCACCATCCACAGGTGTTGAAGGCCATACCAACAGGCCAATTTTGCAGGATTAAAAGAATCTGTTCTAATATGGATTGTTTTAAACGGCAATCCAATGATCTTTGTAAACGGTTTGAAGAGAGGGGATATAGCAAAACTGTCATCAAACAAGGTTTGAATAAAGTAAAGCAAATGAGGAGAGAAACCCTATTGGTGAGTAATAAAAAAAGTGGTAAAATGATCTTTATCCGAGATGTGTGATGGTATTTAATGCCCAATGGAGACAGGTTAATTCAATATTGAGAAAACATTGGCATGTGTTGCTCACGGATGGAGATCTGAGCAAGTGCATCTCTAGAGCTCCTTTGATGAGCTGGAGAAGAGCTAAGAATCTGAGGGACTTAGTCACCAATAGCCACTATATCCCTCCAAGCAGAAGTGACCTTTTTGGGGATAAAGGCCCAAGGACCAATTCCCAGACATTTTAAGGTGGCATATAATTGCAATCCAAATGGGTTGCAATTTATTGGCATTGATAAAGTGATGTTAGGATGCAGAGGCGGAGACCTCAAAAAACGCCTCCTGCAAATAAAGACCAAATGGATGGTGTTATTGGATACTGTGGCTCCTTTGGGCCTGAATGAGGCCATCAGCTTCAAGCCTTTTCTGTAAAGCGTTTTTTTAGTATATGTTTGTAACTTTATGTATTTGTATGTTTTATAGCCGAGGATTTTTATATTTGGAGATCCGGAAGTACGTGAGGACACATAGTGGGATATTATGAGGTTATCTTCCCCCACACAGTATGGAATATATCATGGAATGGACTACATAACAGCACAATGGAAGGGTGCATCTCTGGATGGACGATGATGAATTTATAATATTTTATATATATATATGTTTTTATTATTTTTGTTTGGTATGATTGTAAATTATAGATTGGGATATCGGTGGCACTTTATGAATTATCACTTTCGTTCACTATTGTGTTGGTCACTTGTATTGATTTAAACTTTTTTTTTTGTGTGGGCCCACATATATTTTATTTTGTTTTTTGATGATTATGAAATGGAGTGTACATTTTAACCATCTATTGGTGTGTATTTATTTGTGGTATTGAATATTCTGCACTGGTATTAGCTTTGAAACATGTATTGTTTGTCAATATGTCATCATCACTATTAGCATCGCACTTATGCACTTTTTAGGGTTTTAATGCCCTTGGGTTATTTAACCACTTCAGCTCTGAGCCATTTCCCCCCTTCCTGACCAGGCCTAATTTTTCAAATCTGACATGTGTCACTTCATGTGGTAATAACTTTGGAACGCTTTTACTTAGCCAAGCGATTCTGAGATTGTTTTCTCGTGACACATTGTACTTCAAGTTAATGGTAAACTTGAGTCGATAAGTTTTAATTTTATTTATTAAAAAATCCAAAAGTTACCGAAAATTTGAAAAAATCCACTGTTTTCTAAATTTCAATCTCTCTGCTTTTAAGACAGATAGTGATGCCCCATAAAATACTTTTTAATTTACATTCCCCATATGTCAACTTTATGTTGGCATCATTTTGGTAGTGTCATTTTTATTTTTTAGGACAGTAGAAGGTTTAGAATTTTAGACGCAATTTTGCTAATTTGCAAAATCAACTTTTTTAAGGACCAGTTCAGTTCTGAAGTCAGTTTGTGAGGCTTACATAATAAAAACCACCCATAAATGACCCCATTTTAGAAACTACACCCCTCAACTATTCAAAACTGATTTTAGAAATGTTGTTAACCTTTAAGTATTCCACAGGAATTAAAGCAAAATAGATGTGAAATTTCAAAATTTCACTTTTTTGCAGATTTTCCATTTTAATAATTTTTTCCTGTAACACATCAAGGGTTAACAACAAAACAAAACTCAATATTTATTACCCCGATTCTGCAGTTTGCAGAAACACCCCACATGTGGTCGTAAACTGTTATTTGGGGATACGCCAGGGCTCAGAAGGGGAGGAGCAGCATCTGCATTTTCTAACATGGAATTTTTTGTCATGGTTTGTAAGAGTGATAACTTTTAATTTTTTTGTGGACTGAGCTGCGTGAGGTCTTATTTTTTGCGGGACAAGCTGTGCTTTTTATTGGCACCATTTTGGGGTACATATGGCTTTCTGATCACTTTTTAATCTAATTTTTGGGAGGTTAACTAAAAAAAAAAAGCAGTTTAGGGGCATTTTTCTATATTTTTTTTTACACAGTTCACTTGATGGGGTAGATCATGTGATATTTTGTAGAGCCAGTTGTTACGGACGCACGATACCAAATATGTCTATTTTTTATTTATTTTTTTACGTTTTACACAATAAGAGCATTTTTAGAAGAAAAATCATGTTTTTGTGTTGCAGTTTTTTAAGAGCCATTTTTTTTTCATTTTTCGGGCTATAATCTTGTGTGGGGGCTCATTTTTTGCGGGAGGAGGTGACGTTTTTATTGCTACCATTTTGGGATGCATACGACTTTTGATTGTTTAATATTATGTTTTTTGGTAGGTGATGCAACAAAAAGAGCTGTTTTGGCTTAATTTTTATTAGATTTTTTTTACGCAGTTCACTTTATGGGGTAGATCATGTGATATTTTTATAGAGACGGTCGTTTCGGACGCGGTGATACCAAATATGTGTATCTTATTTATTTATTTTAATTTGTAACTTTTTTAATGAAATATTTGGGGGGAAATTATTTTTTTATATATATATGTGATTTTTTTTTTTTTTTATGATACTATTTCTTTTTTATTTATTTTTTTACAACTTTGTGTCCCCCATAAGGTCATACAAGACTCAGGGGGACATTTAACTTCACTTATTTTATTTTATTTTTTTTTACACTTGATTTCTCCTGTAACTGGGGCTGACATAGTGGCCCCAGTTACAGGGGAAATACATCCCCAGAGAGGCTGTACAGCATAATACTATGGCTGTACAGCCTCAGTGCAGGGCTGATCGGGTCTATGAGAGACCCGGCAGCTCCTGCACTCTCCCGGCCCCGGCGATCACGTGACCGCCGGGCCGGAACAGGAAGCGCAATAGCGCTTCCTGATTATGTATACACAGCGCTCGTTGAGCGCTGTGTATACAGCGATCTAGAAGGCAGGGACCCCTGGGAACGGTCCCTGCCTTCTCTTTGGGGTACCCTGCTGTCACTGACAGCAGGTACCCCACTGTGCAGCTGCACGATTAGCGTGCAGCTGCTATCTCTGAATCGCCGTTTATAAACGGCGATTCAGAGATAGATAACCACTTCCCGGACGTTTATATACTATGGGCGGACGGGAAGTGGATAATCATGGATTAGGGTGTGTGGTATATTATTATTGCGATGCTATTAGTAGTATCCATTAGATACTAGTTTGGGGGAGGGTCCATCCTGTGTTCAAGTTGTAATATTAAATATTCTGCACTGGTATCAGTTTTGAAACATGTATTGTTTATGAATATGTCATCATCACTATTAGCGTTGCACATATGCACTTTTTAGGGTTTTAATTTTTCATGCCCTTGGGATATCTAATCATGGATTAGGGTTTGTGGTATATTATTATTGGGATGCTATTAGTAGTATCCATTAGATATGAGTTTGGGGGAGGGCCCATCCTGTATTTAAGCTGTTTGTTACATGGTCCGCCCATGATACGTGGGGTGGTGGTGTGTTCTCTTGAGCAGTATGGTGGTGGAGCGCATTGCTGCGTGCGCTGCATGTCACGTACCTTGGGGAGGCGTCCAGGCCCGGCCTTGATGACGTGACTGGATCGCTGGTGAGATCCGCTCCCGCCCTTGATGCTGGATGTGGTGCATCCCTGATGGCGTGTCACGGATCACGCAGTATGATAGTAACATAGTAACATAATTTATAAGGCCGAAAAAGACATCTGTCCATCCAGTTCGGCCTGTTTTCCTACAAGTTGATCCAGGGAAGGCAAAAGAACCTTGTGAGGTAGAAGCCAATTTTCCCCACTTTAGGGAAAAAAATTCCTTCCCGACTCCAATCAGGCAATCAGAATAACTCCCTGGATCAACGACCCATCTCTAGTAACTATAACCTGTAATATTATTACACTCCAGAAATACATCCAGGCCCCTCTTGAACTCTTTCAGTGAACTTACCATCACCACCTCCTCAGGCAGAGAGTTCCATAGTCTCACTGCTCTTACCGTAAAGAATCCTCTTCTATGTTTGTGTACAAACCTTCTTTCCTCCAGACGCAGAGGATGTCCCCTCGTCACAGTCCTGGGGATAAATAGATTATGGGAGAGATCTCTGTACTAACCTCTGATATATTTATACATAGTTATTAGATCTCCCCTCAGTCATCTTTTTTCTAAAGTGAATAACCCTAATTTTTATAATCTTTCTGGGTACTGTAGTCCACCCATTCCAGTTATTACTTTAGCTGCCCTCCTCTGAACCCTCTCCAGATCTGCTATGTCTGCCTTGTTCACAGGAGCCCAGAATGATGCGCCCAATGATCACACCTGTGTCCCTGCTTTTGGCGCTATGTGGGCAAGTATTTAAGGATCTTCAATACATTTATGTGATACCTCTTGACAAAGCCTGTTTGAGGTGAAACGCGCGTCGAGGGTCATCAGTGGGTCCCCCACGTGCACTTAGCGGTAGCTGCACACAATGGGTAATGTATATAGTTGAGCGACTATTGGATCGCTTTTTGATCATATGATCTTGTTCTGCTGTTTTTAGCAAATAACATATATACTAGGTGTGCTGTATTTGGGCATTATTTGATTCTAGATTGGTATATATTGAAATAAGGGCTCTTTATGTAGCAAGATCTAGAGTGATGATTTAGATTACCCTATCTTTACAGTTTTGATAACAATTAATATTATATGATCTTTTGTCATTGATGTGATAAAACGATGTGCAGTACTGCTGGGTTAAGTGTGGTGGACCTATGGTTCCATTTCAGAGGTGGGTAGTGTACCCCTCATTTGGCGTATCCCCGGATAGACGATTGTCTGTAAATGTAGATTTTATGAATTGATGTATTTTGTACAATAAAGCATATTAATTATTTCTATATACTTTTGTGTGTGGACATTGTGATCTCTTTGTTTTGGGGATCTGAGTAGGTTCTGAAAGTAGTCTTAGTTGGGATTATCTCCTCTTCTACTGGAGGTAAAACCTTAGTCAGGACTCTACCCTCTAAAGGAACAACTTTTAGCAAATGAGGCAGTGGAAAAAATGTCCCAAGGGTCACTGAAAAGAGTTTATGCAGAAAACCTTCTGTCCTATGTGGTTTGATCCTTGCTATGGGGCCCTTCTTTCTCTATTTACGCCATTGCCCACAGACACAGGTACAGTATGAACCCACAAACTTTAAAGGGCGCAGTATTATGGCCTTACACAACTGGCTGCAGGGAGAAGTTATGGTTACATGCATGAGCCCATAGATTCAGTCCACATCCAATCCACATTTTTTGTGGATCAAATGTGAACCCATTCATTTCAAGGGGCTGCAAAAGATGAGGACGGCGTACTATGTGCTGTCCGCACCAATATATACGTTCCATCGTTCCATAAAAAAGATAGAACATGTTCTATTCTTGTCTGTTTTGCGGACATGTATAGGCATTTGTAACATACTGCAGGACTTGCGGCAGGGAAAATTTATCGCAATTTACCCACCGCAAAAACAGAAACAGTCGTTTGCATGAGGCCTAATGATGAAGTTTCACATATGAACGGCTGCAAAGCGATGTGGCCACATATGAAGAGTCTTTATATGCAGCGCAAGAAACTACCTAGGCCTTCCGTAGGGAAATGATACATATTACATTTGTTCCTTATCTATAATGAAGTCTTATTAGCATCTCATTACCATTTTACAGTCAACATGGATTCTAGATCTACGTTTTACATACAGGCATTAAAACTACTTCACAGCAATCTACTAGGCCATTAAGGAAAGTACCGCAATGAAGTGCTGAATCGTACACATCCCTTAAAAATTCTCCAGTGGTCAAATGGGCTTAAATGATTCAGATGTTAACACAACAAAAGATTGCGTTGAGTGAAGGCAAGGGCACAGGTCCTCCTTACATGCTTGTGGAGGGGAGGGAGTTTACACAGCAGGGGTCAACACTGAATTTTAGAGAGTAACTGCATTGTGTGGATCTAACAAGAGGAAGTAAGAACAGACAGTGTCCCTCCTCAATGCAAACACTTACAGACTTAACCTGCAGCTGAACTTTTGCTCTTGAGTGACCAGTGCCATTAGGACATAGGTCGAAAGGTTACCAAGGGACAGAAATGGAACTGCTATGGAACAGAGTGGGACAAAAAAAATCATATTTCAGGGATTGTTAAGTAAGTTTGATTCCCATGATTCATATGAGGAAAAAGAAAGAAAAACAGAAAAAGATCTTAAAATGACAATAATAAAACATGAAATACAAATAAGAGATAGGTAAGGATGTATCTGTTCAAAATGCAGATATGTACCTGCAGAAGATATTGTATGTAGCGTAATGGGACAGTGTCTCATAATATTATAACTTGCTAGTCTTTTTAAAGAAAAAGAAAAAAGGCAAATAATATTTGATTGAAAATGAGGCACATGATAAATATGGGGAATTTTTTATATTCCATATTAATTCATGCAGTTGTACAATTTGTCTGTTAGAAGCACTGACTACATAGTAACTGTGAATGGATAGATAAGCCATTGACTCCGCTGTCTCCAATTTGGTGCATGTTACTATAGTTATATAGAATCCATATCCGTTATAAACTATATAGATTATTATAGTAAGATAGTGACCGCTTGACTTAAAATCTTTGATAGCATTATTGCTCCAAACTTCCTGTATGGCAGCAAAGTCCGGGGTTAGATTTATACCTAGAATTGTCAAAGTGGGACTCTGGGCCAACAAATGTTTTACTTGGAATTCTGCAAGCACCTTCCCCAGTTCCGCTGGAACTTGCCTAGCAGCGCTGGGCAGATTCCCACTACACCTTGCTGTCCAGAAGAGGGCACTATCATTCAGGGCCCATCTGCATAGCAGCAGTCCAAGATCCTACCATCACAAAGCCTTGCTACATCAAGAAGCCCCAGGAAGATGAAGAACCCCAGAACAACTCATCTGAACCCAGCCTTACCAAGCCACCAACCAGTACAGCTTGACAAAGGGAGAAATCCAGAAGATGACAAGCTTGAACAAAGAGTAATAAATTAGCATCTGGAGGAATGGCATAAGAACATCACAAAAGCTGACAATGTATTAGAGTCTACAGAGGGAGTACAAACTGGCTCCATATCTGGAGAAATCACCCAACCCCACAGACGGACAGATCCTGAGTTGGTACAGGCTGAGTGCCCACAGCCTGGTCATTGACTCTGGTTGGCACCAACAGAACTACAAGACCAGGGAGAGCAGACTGTGCCAGCAGTCGAATCAGGAGGCTGTGGAGGATTAGGCCCACTTTCTACTATGTTGTCCTAAATACTCAGCAGTGAAGAATACTCACTTCAGGAGACCATATCTACGGAGAAGGGAAAGAGACTATCCATACCGTTGAGGAAGGAGGAGAACATGCTGGCCATAGCAGCACAATATGTCAGCGCCTGCCATAGACTGGGAGGAGCATAATATGCCATGGACTTCTATACTCCCACCCTAGATGTTTCCCTATACCTAATCCCATTATAGAAAGAAAGAAAGAAAGAAAGAAAGAAAGAAAGAAAGAAAGAAAGAAATGAGATTAGATAGATAGATAAACAGATAGCTATTCGATAGATAGATAGATAGATAGATAGATAGATAGATAGATAGATAGATTAATGTGTGGTAGAATGTATTACTGCTATATAAATACAGAGACGTAGTTATGGAGAAATAAGGCACCGCTATTAGGTTTATGACGGGATGAGACTACTTTTCTCACATTGCCTAGCAACTGGCATTTTACAACTACATGTAAAAATATAAGAGAGCTAATTTCTGGTAGGAGGGGGTTCTCATACGCAGGAACAGGTCTGGGTAAAATCCACCAAGCTTTTCTCCCATTTGAATTGAAGCGCATTAACATGCAGCGTCTGTGTGATTAGTCCTATTTCATCTTGATGAGATGTTTCTTTCTTTACTGTTTTTCTCCAGCTAACCACAAATTTTAATGTTTTTCAAACGACTTTAAATTAACAGAGTAAAAAAAATGAATTCATGATTGCAAAATTAATAACGCAATAAAACACTGGAGTTTTGCTGATCAGCTCCTCTTATTAGCATACAGAAGAATCTCTCTTTGCTTTATGTTTCATTTTATTGAGAGCCAGTTTGTATGTGGTGCAATCAGAAGGAACTATATAACACAGTGACTGAGCCAATTAAACGTGTGCGGAGCAGAGTATAGAATATGTCTTACTAAATATTATAGCATTACTTTACCTGAGCAGACAGCCGGCCACTGAAACATGGCCTCATTTCCTGCCGGGACGCAGTTCAATCTAAGAAATGGGCATAAATCAAGGGCAAATTGTTTAGAGATCATTTATGGGATTATTTGCGGCCAGTGTTTTCCGAGCCTGAGACTGCTCCTTCATTTTATCTCTATGCGCGACGTTTCCATCGGATTGTGACTTTTACTATTATTAGGAGCTATCATTTCTCATATTTTATTTCCACATTTACTAGTAAATTGTGTTCTCCTCTTTTATACATTTTTTTAAAATGTCCTATTAGCCGCTTCTAAACTTTTTTTGGCTTCTTCACAATCTGTTTTCTAAATGATAGCAGATTACAGCTTCTTTAGTATTTGTCATATTATTGGGCTTCTGACCAGGAAATCTACCTTTATGGCCGCGGTATAGAGGTCGTGACACATAACGCCACATTAACTAGGCAGCTAAAGAAAGCTGGGTGACCTTCCTGAGAGAGGTTGTAATAGTATCTAATGTCACTAGGAAATTGCAGAATAGATTAGAAAGAACTTAGTAAAAGATGGACTTCAGTGATGTAGGATATATATATATATATATATATATAATATATATATATATATATATATATATATATAAAGCTGTGGCTGAAATCGGAGCCTGACCTTTGGATTTTGGCAGTGGATTTGATGCAGATGTGCTGCAGGGTATGCAGATCTGCTTGAGGGTCAGCCCCATTGTCATTCAATGAGGTGAGTCCATGGAGCTTCCATCTGAAATAAGTAGCAAGGAGCATAACATTGCTAATCTGATTTTTATCTATCTATTATCTATCTATCTATCTATCTATCTATCTATCTATCTATCTATCTATCTATCTATCTATCTATCGTATCTTATCTTTCACCTATTGATCTGTATATCTATCTATCTATCTATCTATCTATCTATCTATCTATCTATCTATCGTATCTTATCTTTCACCTATTGATCTGTATATCTATCTATCTATCTATCTATCTATCTATCTATCTATCTATCTATCTATCTATCTATCTATCTATCTCACATCTATTCATACATTTCTTGTGTTTTGTGCTGGATATTGCTTAGATCTAATTGACTAAGATGTCTACAATCCTGCCTTTCATGTTACATTATACTGGTTCATACTGAGGCCTACAAGTCTTTCATTATCTAAGAAACTAGCAGCAAAGTCTGAAAGTAAAGGTCTCTGTAAAATAAAGATTAGAGGAGGTAAAAGTAGTCTTGAGCTTCAGATAAGTCTATATTGATCGCCTTTGTGTTGTGTTGTCCTGTAAAAAGCCAGAGGAATTGCTTTGCTCTGACCTCGAGCCCTCTGGCATCACAGGTGGTATACAGGCACAAAGACAGTTTGGATGTAAAAAGTGCTAGAGGCACTTTACACAGTCCACATTGTAAATTTGTCCATTTATGAGCGTCCTGCAGGGGTTCCCACCAACCTAGCAAACAAAGAAGGAGCTTTCGTGAACAAAGCATTTCCATAAAAGTTGTTCAGATTGCCACTATTAATAAAACTAAGACCATAAACAAATTTATTGCAAGCTGTTTCCTGCATGTGGTGTTCTTTCTTTTGCTCTTGCTCTACCTCGCTTTACCTTTCTGTGTTGTATTTAAGTGGATTTAAGGAGGAAATACCTCACAATGGATGATTTCATTATTGTAAGCCGCATCCTGAAGCAATTTTCTGCTGCTCAGAATATATCAGAGGAAAGGGATGAAGAGTATATATAAAAGTCAGGCCCTGGACATTTATATAAAAAAAGTAACACTATTGTGTTTTCTATAGGTTTGTACCATTATTCTATCTTATATGGAATTCTATAAATTAATATTTATATAATTAGAGGGTGCTTCATTTTGTCACAGATTTCAGAAGAAATAATCTACTGCATGTGCACCTGGCTTATTTATTTTATGCACTTATATAGCGCTGATATATTCCACAGCTCTTTACAAACCTTAGCATCTCTTACTGTCCCCAATGGGGCTATCAGTATGTCTTTATGGTAGGAAACCCACGCAAACACTGGGAGAAGATGCAAACTCCAGATGTTGTCCTTGGTCAGATTCAAACCTAGGACCCCAGTGCTAACCACTGAGCCACCATGCTGCCCACTGCCCATGATTACCATAGTGTGGACCAGTGGCATACATAGACAAGTAAGGGCCCCATAGCAAAGATCAAACCAAGTCCACCATACAGGATGTATGGTGGGCCTGACCCTTGGACCATTTTTCCACTGCCTCATTTGCTAAATGTTGTTCCTTTAGAGGGTAGAGTCCTGACTAAGTTTTCACCTCCAGTAGAAGAGGAGATAATCCCAACTAAGACTGGGCCCCCCCTTGCCCTGGGCCCATAGCAGTCGCGTGGTCTGTCGCTATGGTAGTTACGAGGTGAGTAATGATCTTTTTTATTTTTAACTAATTCCGCCCCTTTAAAATATTGTGCTGATATCCCTTAAATTATTATCTGTAAACATATAGGGGTTAAAGGGTTATTTTTGTAAAAAAAAATATATATATAATCTTCCCATAAATCTCTTTAAAGGGACCAGCTCTGAGTCGAGACTTTGCTCCCTGGTATAGAGCTGGAATCGGCAACCTTCGACAGACCAGCTTATGTGAAAAAACAACTCCCAGTATGTACACTTTCTTGGTTCTTCTTGTAACTCTCATAGAAGTAAAAGGAGGATTCTGGGAGTTGTAGTTTCAAAACAGCTGAAGTGCCGGAGGTTGCTGATTCCTGGTATAGAGACTTATTGGTAATGTTCCATGGAAAAACAATATGCAAAGAGGTATCTCCTGAGAAAACCACACCATCTCACTAGCGCCACCTTGTGGAAGTGGCTCCCTATGAGGCTCATTCTGATTTTTTTAACAAGCCTTGGGGCATAATAAGGGGAAATATTCAACCCAGCTATCCATCCGTGGACAGTTGTTTCAGGGTGCTTGTCTCTCATCAATGCGGAGTAGGATTCTGTTTTGCTCGGTGCTATACCTTGGATGCAGCCAGGGAAGCAGGGTAGTGGCTGCCCATAAAGCCACCATGGAGGGGTTCTAGGAAGTCTCCACTGACAAGTTGTATATTTGGCTGCTAGAAAAAGAAGAGACGACTTTATGTGTGTCTGGGAAGAAGCCAAATATCAGGTCTGCTGCCATATTGGACACATGCTTCCCGTCATGTGTGCTTCAAATTACCCTTTACCTAATTAGACTTTCATTGACATATAACAGACACCGCCATGTCTTTTCCTCCTCTCCTCTTCACTTATCTCTCTGCCTGTCAAGATCTTACTATCTGTCTTTTTAACACTTGTACATCAGAGATTATTGTTTATCCACACTGATAAAAGCTGGAATGTTAGTGACCGTACTTAAGACCAAGGTATGGTGTATATTACAATACATTGTCATTACTGGGCTACTACTATATAATTTATGTGCACACATATTACTATAATTCAGTAAAGATATTAGGATTCTGTATGTTGTACGAGATATATTTTTATATTATTTTCCCAGGACAAGCGGTGCCACATGTCTCCCGTTCTATAACCAAACCACGTCCGTTATTTGCTCTTTAGTGAATGGCATTCATTTGCTTGTCTTATGAAGCCAAGTTATGGATGTCTGTGTCCGCTGACATTTCCCCTTTACAGGAATACAGTTACTATGCATCCCCTGCTAATGACTGCTATGTTAATAGGCCTGAGTGTAAGCATTTCACCTCTGCCCTCAGACTGACCCCCGTGTGGACCCCAGGAATATACTCCTGACCTTTAGATTGTCAGACACTTCACAAAGGATTGAAGTAAATCCATTATTTCATGATTCATCAGTTTTTGCATAAGTGAGACTTTCTGGAATGATTTCTGGAGATAGTGACAATGGATAGACAAAATGAATTGCTTTAAAGGGTGATATCAGCATTTCTTTCTGTATATGATGGTAGTATTACAGATCAATAGGGGAAAGCAGCACTCCAGTGCAAAAAGTGAAGTTTATTCACCCAATGTCAGACAGGCAACTTTTCAACTGCTCAATACAGTCATTTTCAAGCAACTATGTGACCATGTGTCATCGTATAAATAGGCTAGATATACCAATCATAATAATTTCACATGATTAGAAAAACAAAAAATACATGATTTTTGTAAAAAAAATAAGTACGCAGTGTCAAAGTGCAAACATCTTAATTCAAGTGCAAAATTCATAAATTGCATAATTGATAATTAACAAAAAGCTGATAAGTGCTCACCACATTCAAGGGAACATCCCATAATCGTAGCCTGTGCATGTCCATAGATCCAACCACAGTGTCTATTAAAATGGGCAGCATGGACGCTCATTGGTTACCACTGTTGCCTTGAAGCGCTGGTTTGAATCCAACCAAGGACACCACATGGAGTTTGTATGTTCTCCCCATGTTTGCGAAGGTTTCCTCTGGGTATCCCGGTTTCCTCCCACACTCCAAAGACATACTGATGTTAGAGTGTGAGTGTAAACCGAGAGCAAGGCAGGCGTTTGTTCCGCAACCAGAAAGAACGCACACTTGGTGTTTAAGTTTAAGAACAATGCATTTACTATAGATTAATAAAGGCAAGATAAAGGTAAAAGAACAAGGGGAAAGACAAGCAATGTACACAGTGTAATATGAACAATTCAAGACAGATTCTGCAATAGATTCCACGTTTACTACGTCCACTTCTGAAACACGGACGCTGAGCGAACAATTTCCCTCCGAACTATCCCTAACTGACCCTAACTTCACTTTTGGGTGCGTACCCCCCTTTTTCCCAGTGGTCCAGGTGGACCGCTTACAGTCCGTAGAAGCGCGCGGTGGGGCCCTTTCGTTGATAGCGAAGTGTCCTCTTCTCACGGTGATGGCGTTCTCTGAAGCAATCAAATCCTCAGCAGGGCCGGGGAACCAAATGGATGCAATGTCCAGCAGCAGATATCACTGAGCAAACTGACAGTCCAGCAGTATCCATACACTGGAGGTGATGTAAGTTGAGGTTTTGCAGTGACTGTCCGGTACTCAACAGCACTGCGAGTCTCTAGGTTTGGTGCAATATACACAGCCAAAATGTCAGCCTCACTGGTTAGCCACTGCACACAGTTCTCTCAGCGTGGCTCCACTAAATGTGCTTGTCTCTTTACACTCTGTCCGCCTCTGGACTGGAAGTTACATACAGCTTAGTTGCACAGGAGTGTTCTCTGATGCCTCTACACGCTTTTAACACAGCACAGACACCTGTCTTTCTCTTGCCAAGATGGCTACAGCTCCTTGTCTCTTCACTTCCTGCTTCTCTTCTCTCTCTGCAAACTGGCAGGATCACCTCATTGGGGGCGTATCACTCCAGCATCTCAGTACAATGTCTGCCATCTTAAAGGACCAGAATCACAGAAATACAGGAACAGATATGCATTTAACTTTAACACATTTTAAACATACTAATGAAAGTTAGGATATCATTGAGCTATCTCTTACATGAGCACCATTGGGACAGTGTGATGATAATGTCTGTAAAGCGCTGCGGTATATGTCAGCGCTATATAAGTGCATAAAATAAATAAATGAAGAAATGGCACTAGAGACTCCCCAAAGTCCCAGAAATAAAAGGGCACATGCTCTAAGAATCATCACAGGGCGCATAGGTAAAGCAAGAAGCTATCATGGAGTTCAGATTGTGATGTGCATTACAGAAAAAGGAAAGTGTGTCACATGACAAAGTCATATGACCAAACATTCAAGTGATTTGTGTCTGCACACTGGCCTATCAAGAGCTAGAAAGCGCTATCTTACTTTCTGCCATCAGCTTTAATCAGGGGCGTAGCTAAAGTCTCATGGGCCCTGGTGCAAGAGTTCAGCTTGGGCCCCCTTCCCCCTGGGCCCCTCCCTGCCCCCCCTCCCCCACTACCACTACTAAGCACGGGTGCACCTAGCTTTTCTGTTGTCCCCTTCCCTCCAGTCCTAATGTTACCTAGGATGACCTAGGAAAGGTCATCAATATAAGATTGGCGGGGTACCCTAGCACCCCAGCAGATCAGCTGCTTTCTCTGCTCTGTTCACCTGCTCGCCGCAACATTTGCAGTGATGAGCAGTAAACAGAGCAGAGAAGGCAGTGCTCGTACAAAAAAAAAACAACTTTAAAGACATACTTTAGAGAACATACAGAGTAACACAGTGCCACATATGTACCTCTTACATCCAGTGATGTCTCCTCTGATGTAGACATTCTCTTTCCTCATCTTCTCCATTCAGACCAGACCGCCATGGTGACTTTCAGCCACGCCTCGTCTCTGCATCCTCTCACCTTCTCAACACCCCATCCTGCCACCCACAATACTGTGTCCGCTGTGCCCCCCCAATACTATCCTGCAGAAACAGTCCCCCTGAAAATACTGGTACCACACAAATAGTGCGCCAGGACAAAAACACCCCTTTATATTGTGTGCCAGTACAAAAAATACCCCCTTCCTTTCAGATCAGACCCCCATATAAAACCCTAAATGAGACCTCCCCATCTCAAACCAGAACTCTATGTCAGACCCCATATAAGACCCCAATTTTAGACCTCAGATCAGACTCTGCCGCAATATCAGACCCCCATTAGACCTCCAGACCCCCATATCTGACCTCAGACCAGACTTCAGACCCCCATGTGAGACCTCTCCAGACCCCCCCATGTCAGACCTCTCCAGACCCCCCCATGTCAGACCAGAACTCTCCAGACCCCCCATGTCAGACCAGACCTCTCCAGACCCCCCTATGTCAGACCAGACCTCTCCAGACCCCGAGTACCCCCATTAGACTCTCCAGACCCTAGTCCCCCATTAGACTCTTTAGACCCCCAGTCCCCCAATAAGACTCTTCAGACCCCCAGTCCCCCATTAGACTCTCCAGACCCCCAGTCCCCCCATTAGACTCTTCAGACTCCCAGTCCCCCCATTAGATTCTTCAGACCCCCAGTCCCCATTAGACTCTTCAGATCCCCAGTCCCCCCATTAGACTCTTCAGACCCCCAGTCCCCCCATTAGACTCTTCAGACCCCCAGTCCCCCAATTAGACTCTTCAGACCCCCAGTCCCCCCATTAGACCATTCAGACCCCCCATTAGACTCTTCAGACCCCAGTCCCCCATTAGACTCTTCAGAACCCCAGTCCCCCATTAGACTCTTCAGACCCCCAGTCCCCCCCATTAGACTCTTCAGAACCCCAGTCCCCCTATTAGACCCTTCAGACCCCCAGTCCCCTCCATTAGACCCTTCAGACCCCCCATATCAGGCCTCAGATCAGAACGTAAAACAATAAATAAACTTACCTCTCCTGCTGCCACTCTCTCAGTCCTGGCTGTCTCCTCTTCTCAGGGCACGCGCTGCAGTAATCTGACCTACTGCAGCGTCAGGTCAGAGTTCGCTCTGTATGTCCTGAGGCTGCAGGCAGTTAGGACACAGAAGCGCGAGCCCTGAGAGGAGCAAGCGGGAGGAGGGGTAAGTACTGTACAGCACTACCAACGCTTCACTCCCCCTCCTCCTGCATACTAGTGAGCGCTTCCATTATCCTCTGGGCCCCCCTGGCTTAGGGGCCCGGTTGCAACTGCGACCCCTATAGCTACACCAGTGGCTATAATGCATAAAGGAAAAGGCAGAATAAGTGATAAATAAAAACAACTGAATGTTTGGTACAGTGTCACCGAAGGTAATGTTTGCTCCTGTAGGGAGTAGATACATCCATGCGTTAGTGCAGGTGCACCAATAACCATAGGCCTTGAAATCATTATCAGGGGTGTAGCCATAGGGTCATGGGACCTGGTGCAAGTGTTCAGTGGTTTGTGGCTAGGAACAGGGAAGCATGTTGCCTTCATGCTGAGGCAAAAATTGAAATGGCCCCTCATCCCCATTGCAAATTCCTGACCTAATCCCTTCCCTCCAGCCAGATGTGTAACTTGACCAGCATGCACTTTCTATAATACCAGTGTCTTATGTGGCACAAAGGTCTTTGGGCCCCCTCAGGCTCCTGGGCCAGGTAACGACTGCTACCTCTGCACCCCTTATAGCTATGCCCCTGGTCACTAAACATATATATTTCATGCAATCCCAGGACCGCAATAGCTCAAGTAGGGTCTCCATACACAAATATAAGAGTATTATGACACATACCAACATATGGTAATATATACTGTAGTATATTTTTTTATTATACAATCTCAACCCCAAAAGGTAATAGACATGGACTCGCATTGATGTCACATTTTTCATAGACGAAGTGGGGTGCACTTGCATCAGTAAAAATTGTATATCTAAAAAAAAGAAAAGGTTGTGAATGTATAATAAAAAATATATGTGAGCTGGGATGATTTTTCCTCACATTAAATTGATACTTGGGAAGATATGGTAGATGTAGTGTGACTTGCCTTTGTATAGGATCTCCAGAAAGGTAATTAAGCCGTAGATGTCTTCCTGAATTCAACTGTACTATGTCCTCAGGACAGCGATACAGTTGAATACTATTCAGCAGGTGGTAGTATTTTGTGCTGCACTGTGGTATTTGGTTCAGCTGGGGCGATGTATCGCTCTGCACTATGGTATTTCTGGTCCTGTCTATTTCTGTTGGTCCTGCCTAATTACGTTGCCTTCTTTCAGTTTGGACCTATCTACAAGATGGGGCCACTTTTACGACTTTTTTCCAGGGCCACTTTTAGTTCCCAATCCGTCCTTGGCAGTAGCATGCACCATGCGTTACACTTTTTGCAAGGGCTTGTGTGCATTGGTAGTTTTGTTGTTTCTTTTACTGTTGGCTAGATACAGAAACAGTAACAATAAGTATTTCTCACAGTCCCTGGAAAATGGAAATGGCGCAGTATAACGTTTTTCCATTCTTCAATATTGTGGATTATAGGATTCTGCTTCCTTATATATTAGATATGGCAGCTGGTTTTCTCAGAGTCCGAGCTGCAGGTGTGTGATAAATGCACAAATCTTCTCAGATCCGGGCGCTCTGTCTCCAGGGCTCCTGTATTTAGTATTGGAGCCTCGCTGTAATGCTCCTGTTAGAGTGAATAGCAAGGATACTGCAAGACTCTCCATACTGAATTCAGAAGACAAGGAGACAGAATGCAAGGATTTATAAAGATTTGTCCATTTATCACACACCTGCAGCACAGACTCTGAGAGTCGCTCTCTGGGGTAGCAAATAAAGCAAGCAGAATCCTCTACTGACCCTAGTAAAGGATGGAAGCACTTCACAAGTACTGCTTTATTTTATTTTTGTGGAAAGGAGATATACACTTTAAATACAGCAAAATGCACAAGGCAATAAAAATATATTTTTAGTACAAAGACATGCACACAAAGGAAAAAAATAAGTCCCATACTGATCTAATATGCTGTAGTACAGTAAGACATTCTAGAAACAGAAAAAGATTTATCATGAATTATTGAAGATGGTTTCACAGGAGCCTGCATTGCTAGAACTTGCATAAAATTTTTCAAATGTCGCACAATGTTTGCTGCATCTTTAACCCTTTCTACCCGGAGGTTTTTTCGGTTTTGCGTTTTCGTTTTGCGCTCCCTGCCTTGATACAGCCATAACTTTTTTATTTTTCTGTTCACATAGATGTAATACAGCTTGTTTTTTTGCGGGACAAGTTGTACTTTCCAATGCCACCATTTAATATTGCATATGGTGTAGTGGGAAGCAGGAAAAAAATTCCAAATCGGGTGAAATTGCTAAAAAAAAACAATTCCGCCACAGTTTTACGGATTTTTTTATTTACACAGTTTGATGTGCGTTAAAACTGACCAGTTAATTTCATTCTACTGTTCAGTACGAATCCGGAGGTACCTAATATGTATAGTTTTTCTTGCATTTTGATAGTGATAAAAAAATTATAAAATTGGACATTTGTTTTCCAGTTCTTGACCCCTATAACTTTTTGGTATTTATGTGTACGGAGCTGTATGGGGGCTCATTTTTTGCGGGGCAATCTGAACTTTTTATTTATACCATTCTGGGGTGTGTGTGACTTTTTGATCGCTTTTTAAATTAAAAAAAAAAAAAGCGACAAAAATTTTTATTTACTTATACTGTTTTTATTATTGTGAAAGGGGTTATTTCTGCATTTTATAGTGGGACTATGTTTTGTTGTGATATATATCTTGTTCATTTGCACTGTATTTATTCATGGCTCTGTGGAGTGGGTTAATGAATACTGAGAGACTTTTGGGACTTTGAATAAGAAGCTGATAATTTTCCACAGCTGCTATAGGGTTTAAAGAAGAGCATGTTTTGGAGGGAAAAAGCCAGACTTGTTTACCACCAAAACCAGACAGAACGACCTTTTGAATGTCTGGTTTTAGCTATGTTGTTATGTCTGGAAACTTGTTTTTAACTGGAACTGCTGTGTCATTGCCATTGAGTATCATTGAAGCTCTAATGTAAGTCTATGACAGACGGGAGTAGTAACTACTGAGCTACAGACCATGAGCCTTCAGCCTTTGACCAAGGTACCAGCCTTCTTTGACCAGGGAGAGCTAGCTCAGGCCTTTCCTCAGCGTCAAACCCTTCTTCTGCCAGGGAGGAGACTGGAGAAGCCAGCTCTATGTCTTGCCTGTATTGTTCTGCACCTGAATTCCTCCAGTAAAGGACCACACTGGTTAACTGCAGACCCTGACTCTCTGGACTTATTTCCCATTGAGGTGCACCACTCCTTACCATCCCTTCAAGAGAGCAGCAACACATGGTGACACCTTGACAGTGTCCAGGGGACCCAGCATAGCGTTGGGGCCACCCCAAACCCGGCCGGCCACTACAAAGCGTTCCTTCCCGACAATCGCCTGCTCATGAGTGAAGGAGACATGCAATGATCACCTGCACAGTATGAGGAGGAGCGATCTCTAATGCCATCTCTCGTCTCCATACAAACTTCATGGAAACTTTAATAACTGACACAGCAGGATTTAAAGGGATTGTCCCACGAAACATATTCTATAATTTTCAAACCAGCTCCTGGATCTGAATACTTTTGTAATTGCATGTAATTGAATATTTTGTATAGCTACTGAGTTATTCAATATAATGAATGTGTATAGCGCCACCTGCCGCTTGTTCTTTTTCTTATTTCTTAGTCCTGCTCACAGAGATGGCTGCACATGCTCAGTTTCACCCTTCAACTGCCTCCTGAGTTGTGATAGAGAGAGCTGAGGCACGCTCCCTTAGCTGCAGCAGAAAAGATACTCCCCTTGAGCCGTCAGATTGATATAAATCTAGTAGATCAATTAATGGGTATATCTCTAGGTCCATGGCTGGTTCTAGCTTTGTTATAAAGAGGATGTCATGTACTATGTGATATCTGATTTTCACTTTTTACATTATTCATGACATAACCCCTTTAAGTAGAATACACATTCACTGATTGGCTCTCAAGACAAGACCCCTTCTTCTGTTCTGCTCCAGAACAGATGATGTTGTTAGGGTAAAACCCTCCTACCTGTCTGTATGGCTTCTGGAGCAGAGATTGTTAAATTACCTTGCTTATAATCCATTCCTGGCATATCAATAAATAATAATAAATTATTACAATACGTCTATGACTCAGTCACAAATTGCTCATATTATAGTTGTGAAATTTCAGAAAGCTAATTCCTAGGATATTATTACTAAAAAAATACCAATCTCTTCTTAGTCAGCTATAGATATTTATTAGATGTAGTGCAGACAGGGATGTTGTGTGTCTGCAATTGGTTGTTTCTTCTCTCTGCTACTTTCTGTATATGTGTATTTCCACAATGGTGATTAGTGAGAGGTCTCTTGCTGTTATGCCAGAGCTATGTGGTTGACCAATCAACTACATCCTCTTTCAGGTGTGCCCCTCCCCAAACATAGGGAGTCTCAAGCTGCCCATACATCTTTAATAGCTGTCGCCAAATTCTAGTTTGGTTGACAACAATCTCTTTCGACTCCCTCATATAAACTTGGTTTGGCCAAGCATGCATGTGTTTTTAATGAGGAGGGAGAGGTTAGCTACTGTTAGTCACCTCTGATGACTTATCTTCTTAAAAATAAATTGAGTTTAAAAATTCAGTTTGTCCAATCCTTCCTTCCCTTGTCATCAACTCACAGGTGAGAGGCGAAAGCTCTCCATACACGTTAAATTGTTGACCAGTTGAAAAATGGTGGGTTTGGCCAACAATACTCTAATGTGTGGGAGCCTTAAAGGAAATGTGTCATCAGAAAATGATTTGACATTGACATTGTTTTAATCAAATTTTTATGTTTAACACATTTGTAAAGAAGTTTTGATGATGTTATTTTAATTTTCCACATGACGATCTATATTATATTTAGATCTGGGCGCTCGGTCTCCAGGGCTCCTGTATTTAGTATTGGAGCCTCGCTGTAATGCTCCTGTTAGAGTGAATAGCAAGGATACTGCAAGACTCCCCATACTGAATTCAGAAGACAAGGAGACAGAATTGCAAGGATTTATAAAGATTTGTGCATTTATCACACACCTGCAGCACAGACTCTGAGAGTCGCTCTCTGGGGTAGCAAATAAAGCAAGCAGAATCCTCTACTAACCCTAGTAAAGGATGGAAGCGCTTCACAAGTACTGCTTTATTTTATTTTTGTGGAAAGGAGATATACACTTTAAATACAGCAAAACGCACAAGGCAATAAAAAATATATTTTTAGTACAAAGACATGCACACAAAGGAAAAAAATAAGTCCCATACTCATCTAATATGCTGTAGTACTGTAAGACATTCTAGAAACAGAAAAAGATTTATCATGAATTATTGAAGATGGTTTCACAGAAGCCTGCATTGCTAGAACTTGCATGACATTTTTCAAATGTCGCACAATGTTTGCTGCATCTTTAACCCTTTCTACCCGGAGGTTTTTTAGGTTTTGCGTTTTCGTTTTGAACTCACTGCCTTGATACAGCCATAACTTTTTTATTTTTCTGTTCACATAGCTGTATGAGGGCTTGTTTTTTTGCGGGACAAATTGTACTTTCCAATGCCACCATTTAATATTGCATATGGTGTAGTGGGAAGCGGGAAAAAAAATCCAAATCGGGTGAAAGTTGCAAAAAAACCGCAATTCCGCCACAGTTTTACAGGTTTTTTATTTACACAGTTCGATGTGCGTTAAAACTGACCAGTTAATTTCATTCTACTGTTCAGTACGAATCCGGCGATACCTAATATGTATAGTTTTTCTTGCATTTTGATGCAAAAAATTATAAAGTTGGACATTTTTTTTCCAGTTCTTGACCCTCATAACTTTTTGTTTATATTTAAACAAAAATCATACAATCCTGCATTTTTCGCACTGGCCACTAAGCCTAATAATTGGCGCCACTTCTTGGTCTGTACAGCTCACTTTACTGCAGTTACCTGCTAATCTATCCACAGGGATAGGGACAGTCCCTGCAAATTTGAGACTGTTGAAAACTAAAATATTATTATAATATTGCTGACTTAAATTGTGATACCTATATGTACAATGCGAAAATAATCTCATGCCACACATAGATTGTAATGTATCAATATGCCCATTATTGAGGCCTCAGTAATGCTCAGTTTATTGGGGGCTTTCAGAAAGTGGTCTGTTTCCTTGGATTTTCTTGTGCATTTTACAATGTGATCTTGGAAGAAGCTGAAAAACTCTTTGTGTGTCATTAATCTGAGAGTATCTAGGACTATTTCAAGATGTCAGATATAAATTTGTTTTACTCCATTTACTTCCAACTGTCTGAGAGGTGCGTGTAATTCTCAATTCTACTTAAATGCTACATTGTTACGCAGCAGGAATGTATAGTGTGGTGTCTAATGTCATCATGGTTGTTGCTCACGCCCTTGTAATACTTTAAGCAGGCAACATTTTTGTATTCAGCGTAATGTTCAGGTAGCCTTCAGAAGCCATTGTGAGCTTCTCAACTAGGTCAACTGCCAACCAGCCAGTTTAATGTCACACAAAACCTTTGCTTGAAGCAAAAGAAGAGTAAAATGAGGAAATGGCCTGCTGAGCAAAGGCTATCATTCTTAACAAGGGAGATCTTTTTCCATTATAGAAAGAAGAGCTTGAGTAACCGCAGCAACATCAATGACACATAGAAAGAGAGGATGAGCGTAAAACAAATTTCCTTAGCTAGATTAACGAAAAACCCTCCCACTAATTAACATGGATTTTGAGAACACCGGTGCTAAATATTAGATGCATTGACCAAAAAGTAGTAAGCCTCAAAGTGTCTTCATGCAGAAAACAAAGCCACTGCACTGCAGTAAGCTAAAATATATATGTCCAACGGTATGTCCTGTCTTCATAAATTTGCCAATTTAATAATTACAGTAATTACAGTAATATAATATATTCCAAAGTGGGGGTAGAGTATAGCAGCGGAGCAAGACACACATGTCTGCTTGAGCTCTGCTGCGGGCCGAGTGAGAACGGGTATCTAAGTTGTAAATATTGTTTCACCATGGGCAAGCTTACTAAGGATGAAGTCAGAGACAGGTTCGCAAAAATCTGGATTAAATCAGGGAGACCTTGGTAAATTTGTCATGAAAGCAGAAGGCTCTGCTCGGAAGGAGACAGAGATAGTGCTTGGATGATCAACAGTCCCAGGACAGAGACATTCTGTTGGGCAGTATGGTGGCTCAGTGGTTAGCACTGGTGCCTTGCTATGCTGGTGTCCTAAGTTCAAGAACAACATCTGCATGGAGTTTGTATGTTTCCTCCAGGTACTTTGGAACTTGTTAGCCCCATTGGGGACAGATTG
This sequence comes from Rhinella marina, assembly GCA_900303285.1. Lineage (NCBI taxonomy): Eukaryota > Metazoa > Chordata > Amphibia > Anura > Bufonidae > Rhinella > Rhinella marina. The sequence goes on from ONZH01013758.1 coordinate 46,118, forward strand.
ATGCTAATATCTGTAAAATGCTGCAGAATATAGCAGCGCATAAAATAAATAAAAATGATACATTCTATCAGAAGCTCTGGATCCTCTCCGCAAGGACCTAAGGGATCTTATTCAAGACCTGAGGAAGGTGGGCGACAGAGTGGATACCTTAGATACACAGCAGGCAGTCATTGTTGATTTTATTACAGCTGTGTGCCATAACTTTTGATCGTACTAAGGCTCACCTGAATTTATTGTCTAGCTTGGCGAAGGATTAGGATAACAGAGGGCTCTAAAATAACTTGCGGCTTAAGAGGGTCCCAGAAATCAATATTGCGGATTCCCTCACAGCCTCGCTGACTAAGTTCTTTTCCTCCCTTCTGGGTCCAGAGCCCTCTGCAGATCTCACCATGAACTGAACTCACAAGGCATTGCACCCAGGGCCCAAACAAGGGGAGCCGCCTAGAGATGTCTGCCAGCTAGTTTCCATGTCAAGGAAAAGATCCTTAAAAAGGTAAGGGCTTCTGCTTCTTCTTTAACAATGGTGTATATTCAGATCTTTCAGGGCGTTTCTCCTATGACTCTGAGGAAAAGGCACATGATGAAACCACTACTGGATGTCCTGAGAGAGAAGATCTTGGTGTACCAATGGCTTCGCCCCTTTGGCCTCCTCATTAACCCTCCTGGCCAGAAACATGTTATCTGTGCACATGCTGACTTGGCCAGGGTGTATGATTCTTTAGGGAATTTTGATTTACATATCAAAGATTGGAATCTGGCCCAGGATCTTACTTCTTTGCCTCCTTTGCCAATTATTGCTTCTTGGTCTCATGTTGAAGGAGCAAAACTGAAACACCAGAAGAGGAAGATCGGAAAGATGACCCACGTCATTTGATTGTGGAAAATCACTTACAGGTTGGTTTGTAATATATGTACATTTTTCCTTTGGTTCTCTTTGAATATATTTCCCATTGGCCTTTTATCCATGGGTGAGTAGATCAATGTGCTATTTTTTGATCTCTTCAGTGAAGGATCATGGGGTCCTTTTTTAATTTTCTTTTTGCATATGTCTATATGCCTGTTCTATGATCTAGCCCTACTGTATGTGGTGTAGATCACGTCCCCTTTGTACTTGCGCATCATAGACATCTTTATCCTTTCTATTGTAAGTTGTATGTTATTTTTTCACATTGGTCGTCTCATTGGTATTAATTAGAGATGAGCGAATTTCATGTTATGGTAAAAGGTGGTAAAAGGTGAATTGCGTTATGGATTCCGTTACCACGGACCATAATGCAATTCTATGATGGAATGCATAACGGAATGCCTTTAGAGGCATTCCGTTATTCATTTCATCATAATGGAAGTAGTCTATGGCCTGCATAACGGATCCGTCCCATTTCCGTTATGCAGGGGAGTCCTCTCCTGCATATCGGAGACTGGACGGATCCATTATGCAGGCCATAGACTCTGAAGGCATTTCTTAAGCATTCCGTCGTAGAATTGCGTTATGGTCCGTGGTAACAGAATCCATAACGTAATTCACCTTTTACCACCAAACGAAGCGTGAACGAATTTAAAAAAAAAGAAATTTGTTAATCTCTAGTATTAATCACTGTGTTGCTGTGATGAGTTTACAGTTTATCTTTTCTTTATTATTTATGTTCTGCTTTGGTGTATCTGCACTGTTTCTTTTGAATTGTGAAGCATGGGTCTCTGACTCTGCCCATGCAGAAATTTCCATGGCATATAGACAAATACTCTTTTTAAAGGCTATTATTAAAATATGCTCTTTTAATGTACGTGGTCTGAACACACCACCCAAGAGAAGCCAGATTTTCCAACTGCAAAAAAAACAAAATGTGGGTATAGTAATGCTTCAGGAAACACATTTCAAAACTGGAAATGTCCCTAAACTGATGCATCTGGTGTAATTATTGGTATCACAGTACTTCTCCTCATAGCGGGATAGCGCGAGTATAGTGGTGCATGGGAATGTCCCTTTGGTGGTGCGTTCGACTCTGATTGACCCTGAAGACAGGTATGTTTTTCTTAAAAGAAATATAGGCCCCTAGTTATATACTTTTGGAAACATTTATGCACCAAATTCAGCCCAGGTTTCCTGATTGATAGCGATGCTAAGTTTGTTCCAGGACTTTGCGGAGGGTCACAGGATCTTGGAGGGAGACATAAATGTTTCTTTGGACCCCCTGCTGGATACATTGACAGGTTCTTCCGCTATGACTTCTATGGGAAGCGCCATCGTATTAAGACAATGCTAGCACATAAGAGAGTCACAGATGTCTGGCGTGCTATGTATCCTACAAGCAAAGATTTTACCCATTACTCTGTAGCCCATAACTCTTATGAAATGTTGTAATACCTTTTTGTACCTCCCTCTTTTCTTCCTTATTGCTTAAAGGCTACTATTGGTAGTATACTTTTATCGGACCATGCCCAGTATTCTTGAAATTAAGCTTGAGAAGCCTTACCAAGTAACACATGAACTGGCATCTAAATAAGACACTTTTGAGTCACCCATATCATAGAATGTATATTACTCTGAGATTAGAAGAATAGTTCCTTAAACACCACCTCTACAGTATCCTCTGGTATAGTATGGGACTTGGGGCTTCTTTATCTCATTAGCATCCTTTGTTAAAGTTGATTTGCAGTCTCAGATCCAAAGATTGGAACAACTCCATAAAAAAACAACAACTCACTCCTGATGTTGTAATCTGCTTAAATGATCTTAGATCAGAACTGAAAAATGCCTTAAATACCCTCATGGCCAAACTATATTTATCTGCTAGTTTCTGCTGTTATGCCCATGGTCACAAGGCTTCACATTTTATGTTTCCTCAAATAAAGAAACGAAAAGCCATGTCTTATATTACCCATATTAAATCAGCATCTACTCACACCCTTTATCAGACCGAACAGATATCGGCCCAGTTCTTTTATAGTCAACTATGCATCCTGAGGGATCCAATGTCTTCACAACAACAAGATCATAAGACTACAATAGTAGGTAGTTGGTTGCAAACTATAAACTTGCCTTCACTTTTCAGGAATTAACAGTTGCTTTACCATGTACCCCGCTTGGAAAGAGCCCAGATCCTGATGGCTTATCCACTAAGTATTACTCTACTTTAAAATCACTTTTGTTGCCAAAATTATTACTGGCTCAGTAAGTAATGATGCCTTAAATTGAACTCTTTCCCTCCTCACATGTTTTTGGCACAAATTACAGAAGGAGGGTAAAGATGTTACGTCTTGTGCTGGTTACCACTTAATTTCCCTATTGAACAATGACCTGAAGTTATATGCTAAAATGTTGACCAAGTGATTGAAACCTCTACTTCCGCAATTGATAAATGTAGAAAGGTCTGATTTGTCATGGGAAAAGAAGATCGTATGAAAACTACCCAACTCCTCCACCTTATACAATATGCTCACCATAGATCCTTCTTGGCACAGATGCATGGCATAACAATAGGCCTAGGCTTCCTAATTTTCTTCTTATTCAACCAATTAAGAATGGAGGCATTGTTTTTTTATGTATTATAGGACTATACAGTGTCTGTAATGGTTGAGGCCCCCGGGAGATAGGCTAGATCTACAGGCTGAACAATCTATGTCCGTGGTTCCTCTTAGGTCCCTGTTATCTGTATCCCTTCCAAGAGATGTACTGTATCTTCCCTTTCTGTACCATCAACATGATTAAGGTCTGGAAGATGGAGTTGGCAGGTGCTTTGTTGTTGCCTCATCTCTCTCCTTTGAAGCAGGTCCGGGACATCTTATGGGATGATTCTCTCTTTTTTAAGTCTACCATAACTGATAGTACGAGACATATCACAGTTCCGATTGTGGATCTTATTGACACTGAGGGCTTGTGTTCAATATTAGACCTAAGAAATTCCCCTCAATTGAATTTGCTATTATTATTGCAATTACACCTTTTTCCATTATTAACAGAGCTTATATTTCAACCTGTTACTACTTCAGAATTTGAAAACTTGGCTCTCTTTATTAAAGACTAGAGATGAGCGAGTAGTATTCGACCGAGCCGGTATTCGATCGAATACTACGCTATTCGTCATACTCGATTTCGATCGAGTATAACGGCGATGACGCACTTAAAATTCGTTTCCCCTCCCACCTTCCCTGGTGCTTTTTTTACACCAATTACTATGCAGGGGGGGTATGACAGGTCCTCGGAGCACGCTGGCATCGCGAGAACGGCATCTACATGCATTGGCTGGAAAAACCATGTGACCTCGAATCATAAAAACTCAGCTCTTCCTGCTCGTTCGCATATGCTGCATGAACGTAGTCAGGGACAGAGGCCCGAGCAGGGAGAGACAGGCTTTAGCTGTATGAAAGTCAGGCAGGACCCCAAAAGTATATAACAGAAGCTCAGAATATCGCATTTACCACCATATATACCGGCTACCAGCGGACAGGAGAGTGATTGACAGCCCTTATCAGGGCTACTATACTGCACGGTATATAGCTTATTCTAACTATATACACTCTGCACAGAACGGCTGCTTTATTGAGGGATAGCTGCTGGAGTAGGGACAGAGAGAGGCATTAGTGGTGTATTAGCACCTATATACAAAACTATATTTGGCACTACTGTTGTGCGTTCTGTGTGCCAACAAAACCCTGTTATATACCTGGTGAATATACGCACCAATTGACCTTCTGGCAGTATACGGCTGTATACGCCAAGTATTTTTCTAAAAAAAAAAGTATATTTGGCACCACTGTTGTGCGTTCTGTGTGCCAGCAAAACCCTGTTAATATACCTGGTGCGTATAGGCATCTATTGACCTTCTGGCAGTATACGGCTGTATACGCCAAGTATTTTTCTAAAAAATAAAGTATATTTGGCACCACTGTTGTGCGTTCTGTGTGCCAGCAAAACCCTGTTAATATACCTGGTGCGTATAGGCATCTATTGACCTTCTGGCAGTATACGGCTGTATAGCCAAGTGTTCTCCTAAAAAATGAAAGTATATTTGGCACCACTGTTGTGCGTTCTGTGTGCCAGCAAAACCCTGTTAATATACCTGGTGCGTATAGGCATCTATTGACCTTCTAGCAGTATACGGCTGTATAGCCAAGTGTTCTCCTAAAAAATAAAGTATATTTGGCACCACTGTTGTGCGTTCTGTGTGCCAGCAAAACCCTGTTAATATACCTGGTGCGTATAGGCATCTATTGACCTTCTAGCAGTATACGGCTGTATAGCCAAGTGTTCTCCTAAAAAATAAAGTATATTTGGCACCACTGTTGTGCGTTCTGTGTGCCAGCAAAACCCTGTTAATATACCTGTTGCGTATAGGCATCTATTGACCTTCTGGCAGTATACGGCTGTATACGCCAAGTATTTTTCTAAAAAAAAAAAGTATATTTGGCACCACTGTTGTGCGTTCTGTGTGCCAGCAAAACCCTGTTAATATACCTGGTGCGTATAGGCATCTATTGACCTTCTGGCAGTATACGGCTGTATACGCCAAGTGTTCTCCTAAAAAAATACATATTTTGCAGAACGCGTGGCAAAAAAAAGTTAAACGCCTGAAATGCGGAGGGCTAGCGCAAAGGGACGTGGACGTGGACGAGGACGGGGGCGCGGAAATGCTGGTGGGGGCACAAACCGCGTTGAAGCCAGTGGGGATACAATGCGTGCTGGTGAGGGGCAGCCAGCATTCCGCTCATCCAGCATCCCTGCCTTTATGGGACAGTTAAGCGGGGGGCGGGTTACACCGCTGTTGAGGCCTGAGCAGCGTGAACAGGTGGTGCAATGGATAGCCGATAACGCTTCCACTCACTTGTCCACCACCCAGTCATCCACACAGTCTCACTCTGACCCTCCTTCCTCCCAACCTGGCCAACAGAGTCATCCCACCCTTGACCCCTCCCAGGAGCTCTTTTCGGGTCCTTTTCCAGATGTGCTGCAAGAATCCCAGGAGCTAGCAGAGGAATTTGTTTGTAGTGATGCCCAAACACTTGAGTATCCGCCATCTCCTGGTGATGTGGACCCGGAACCAGCATCTGTTATCATGAGCGATGATGATGAGACGCAGTTGCCATCAAGGGAGGCTGTTGGAATGTCCAGTGGGCAGGAGGAGGAGCAGAGTGAGGAAGTGGAAGAGGAGGTGGTGGACGACGAAATGACCGACCCCACTTGGCCAGGGGTGATGTCCAGCGGGGAAAGCAGTGAAGATGTGGTGGTCTGCGCATCACCGAAAAAGGCAGCAAGAGGCAGAGGGATGTCCAGAGGCAGAGGACAGTCCAGACAGAGAAGGCAGGCCACAGCCAGCAGGGCCGAAGCTCTTCCCGGCAGCAGGCAGTCGCGCGAAGCTCCCCCATCGAGGCCTCGTACTTCTGTGGTGTGGAGATTTTTTAATGTTTGCGCGGACGACAAACTGAGCGCGGTTTGCGCACTCTGCCACTCAAAACTGAGTAGGGGCTCTGAGAAGAGCAATCTGACCACCTCAGGCATGCGGCGTCACTTGGAAGTCAAGCACTGGGCTGAGTGGGAGAGAGCAAACGCAATACAACCTGCGCCCGGTCTTGCTGCCACTGCCTCTTCCCCTTTGTTGTGTGCTGCCACTGCGGTCCAGACCTCCAGCCAGGACACCTCCACATCTGCCTCTGCCTCGGCTACTTTGGGGCCTTCTCCTTCAGCCTCCCCTTCCCCCGCATCTTCGCCTGCACCTTCATACTCCTCGTCCCATCAACTGTCCATCTCGCAGGCGTTCGACCGCAGGCGGAAGTACGCCTCGAATCACCCCCAAGCCCAAGCCTTAAACTGCCACATCTCCAAACTGCTGGCCCTGGAGATGTTGCCGTTTAGGCTTGTGGAGACGCAGGCCTTCCGCGACCTGATGGCGGCTGCCGCTCCTCGCTATTCCGTCCCTAGCCGCCACTACTTTTCCCGGTGTGCCGTCCCCGCCCTGCACCAGCACGTGTCGCGTAACATCAGGCGGGCCCTGAGTTACGCAGTCAGCGCAAAGGTCCACTTGACCACCGACTCGTGGACAAGCGCTTGCGGCCAGGGACGCTACATCTCTTTGACGGCACACTGGGTGAATGTTGTGGAAGCGGGGACGGGGTCGCAAACAGAGACGGCCTACCTACCACCCCCGCCCAAGATTGCCAGCATGGGTTCTGATAAACCCCCCTCCTCTTCCTCCTCCTCCTCTGCCTTAACATCGCCCTCAGCCGCTAGCTGGAAGCGTTGCAGCACTGGCGCGGGGAGACGTCAGCAGGCGGTGCTTAAGCTCATCAGCTTGGGCGACAGGAAGCACAGCGCCCCAGAGGTGAGGGACGCCATATTGCAGCAGACGGAGATGTGGCTGTCGCCGCTGCAGCTAGGACCAGGCATGGTCGTGTGCGATAACGGCCGTAACCTGGTGGCGGCTCTGGAGCTTGCCGAACTCAATCACGTACCATGCCTGGCCCACGTTTTTAATTTGGTAGTCCAAAAATTTTTAAAGACTTACCCCAACCTGGCAGAGCTACTGGTGAAAGTGCGGCGCTTGTGCGCTCACTTTCGGAAGTCAACTGTAGCTGCTGCTAGCTTAAAAAAACTCCAGCAACGCCTCCATTTGCCTGAACATCGGCTGTTGTGCGACCTGCCCACTCGCTGGAATTCCACCTATTCCATGTTGGCCAGGGTGTGTGAGCAGCAGAGAGCATTGATGGAGTACCAGATGATGAATCCACGCGTGCCTCCAACTCAGCTCCCTCAGTTTGCCAACCACGAGTGGCCATGGATGGCAGACATATGCGATGTATTGCGTATCTTTGAGGAGTCCACCAAGAAGGTCAGCAGCGAGGACGCTATAGTGAGCCTAACCATCCCGCTCCTATGCGTCCTTAAAGAAACGCTCATCGCAATAAGGGAGAACGCATTGCACACAGAGGAGACGGGGGTAGGAGGAGACGCAACGGAGCTAGACAGTCAGACCACACTTTTGTCTGCTTCTCGGTGGCAGTTGCAGGAGGAGGAGGATGAGGAGGAGGACGACGTGGAGGTGGCTGTGGAAGAGGAGGAGGATGCTGGCGGCGAGGGTAGCAGTCAGGCTGTGTGCGTCCCATTGGTTCAGCGCGGATGGGGCGGAGAGGAGGCGGAAGAGGAAGAGGAGGAAATGGCAAATGATCCTTCTGGTGGGGGCAGTGACGTCATGCCTATTCAGAGTCTGGCACACATGGCTGACTTCATGCTGGGCTGCTTTTCCCGGGACACACGTGTTGTCCGGATATTGGAGAACAAACTATACTGGGTCTTCGCACTCCTGGACCCCCGGTATAAAGATAACTTCTCCTCTTTTATTCCGGTAGAGGAGAGGACGAATCGATTGCTGGAATACCAGAGGGAACTCGTGCAGAACATGATGGAGATTTTCCCACCCACCATCGCTGGCGGCAGAGAGGACAGTGTCTCCCAGAGTCTGACAACATCGATCAGGCCCACAGCCACCAGGGGAACACTCTCCAAGGTGTGGGACACGTTCATGGCACCCCCTCGTGCAACTTCCATCACTGCGGGGCCCACTATCAGCAGGAGGGACAAGTATCGGCGGATGTTGCGGGAGTACCTGGCAGACCGTACCCCTGTCCTCCCCGATCCCTCGGCGCCCTACACTTACTGGGTCTCCAAGTTGGACACGTGACTGGAACTGTCCCTGTACGCCTTGGAGGTGCTTGCCTGCCCTGCCGCCAGCGTGCTATCAGAAAGGGTGTTCAGCGCAGCCGGGGGCATTATAACCGATAAGCGCAGCCGCCTGTCAACCGACAGTGCCGACAGGCTGACGCTAATCAAAATGAACAGCAAGTGGATTGACCCGGACTTTGCTTCTACAACAGTGGAAAGCAGCCAAAAGTGAAGTGCCATCTGTATGAAGTGCCATTTCCTCCTCCTCCTCCTCCTCCTTAACCGCCGTAGAATTGCTCCATTAAAAAAAAAAAAGAAAAAATTATTATGGCTCAGCTCTTGGGCCTTAATACAATTTTTAAGAGGTCTCAGCTTTTGGGCCTTAATACAATTTTTAAGAGGTCTCACCTCTTGGGCCTTAATACAATTTTTAAGAGGTCTCAGCTCTTGGGCCTTAAAACAATTTTTAAGAGGTCTCACCTCTTGGGCCTTAATACAATTTTTAAGAGGTCTCACCTCTTGGGCCTTAATACAATTTTTAAGAGGTCTCACCTCTTGGGCCTTAATACAATTTTTAAGAGGTCTCACCTCTTGGGCCTTAATACAATTTTTAAGAGGTCTCAGCTCTTGGGCCTTAATACAATTTTTAAGAGGTCTCACCTCTTGGGCCTTAATACAATTTTTAAGAGGTCTCACCTCTTGGGCCTTAATACAATTTTTAAGAGGTCTCACCTCTTGGGCCTTAATACAATTTTTAAGAGGTCTCACCTCTTGGGCCTTAATACAATTTTTAAGGTCTCACCTCTTGGGCCTTAATACAATTTTAAGAGGTCTCAGCTCTTGGGCCTCCACACAGTTTTTAAGAGGTCTCACCTCTTGGGCCTACAAACAATTTTTAAGAGGTCTCACCTCTTGGGCCTTAATACGATTTTTAAGAGGTCTCAGCTCTTGGGCCTCCACACAATTTTTAAGAGGTCTCAGCTCTTGGGCCTTAATACAATTTTTAAGAGGTCTCAGCTCTTGGGCCTTAATACAATTTTTAAGAGGTCTCAGCTCTTGGGCCTCCACACAATTTTTAAGAGGTCTCACCTCTTGGGCCTCCACATAATTTTTTCGAGGGCTCACCTCAAGGGCCTCCATATAATTTTTTCAAGGTCTCACCTCAAGCTAACTTTGCGCACTCATTAAAATATCTTCACAACAAGGACCTAAGAGCCCTCGATGGGAGAGCTTTGTGTGGGGGCCTGTTATAGGGAAGAGATGCGGCCCTGCGGGCTCTAGCCTGCCTTCTCCATAAGCCTCTGGCCACCCCACGGCCTCTTCCTGCCTTTTGCGGTCCTACGCATCCCTCAACATCCCCACTGCTTTACCTGCTAGACATGACACTGGGCCAGGTCGGGTCACTGACTTCGTCATACTCAACCACCTCCTCTTACACTGCCTCACTTTGCTCCTCCTCCGGCCCACCCGACATACCAACAGCCTCCCTTGCTGGCAACTGTGTCTCATCATCGTCCCTAATCATTTTACACTTTAGTGCCCGTTCCACACCACCATCAGCTAGAGATGGAGCTTGCTCCAGTGTTTGGGCATCAGAACAAACAAAATCCTCAGATAGCTCCTGCGATTCTTGCAGGACTGGCGAGGAGTCAAAATCAGGTAAGGGACCTGAGAAGAGCTCCTGGGAGTGGGCATGGGTGGGAACACTCGGTTGATAACATTGGGCAGGGTGGGAGGAAGGAGGGTCAGAGTGAGGTCCCTGCAGTTTCTGCAGGCTATCGACGAGACTGGACTTTGTGGACTTGACTGGCTGGTGGACAGATTTAACAAATCTAGAAGGAGAAGGAGGGGTTTGCCGAGCTGTCTGTAAGGGTTGCGGAAATCCTGACAGAACCAAGGCCCAAAACTTGGGTGGGGGTAGCAGGTTTGCCCGTCCCCGCCTCCACAACATTCACCCAGTGTGCTGTCAGGGAGATGTAGCATCCCCGGCCTCAAACGCTTGTCCAAGTGTTGGTGGTCAAATGGCCTTTTGCAGTAACCGTGTTACTCGGGCGTGGATGATGTTTTGGGACATGTGCTAGGGCAAGGCAGGGATGGCACAGAGGGAAAAATAGTGATGGCTAGGGACAGGATACTGATGGATGGCAGCCCCCATCAGGTTGCAGAAAGCTTTCATTTCTACAAGCCTAAATGGCAACATCTCAAGCGCCAACAATTTGGGCATTTTAAGGCTTCTGCATGTGTTTGAGTTGTTTTTACATTTTAAAGAAGACATGTCTGACCACATCTCACACACACAATGACAATTAGGGGTGGGGTCTATTTGCTTTCCCCCTTGCCTATGCCATCTGTGGTTGTCATAGGCAACGTGATTTTAAGGGGTGCAGAATTTTTTCTTCTTTTTTGTACAGTTTGGCTTGGGGTCCATGGCAATGTAGAGGAAAGAAGGTTTCCTTGTATTGTCTCACTTTACATAGAAGTTATATTGTGTTTGGAGTGTATTGTTGAGAGGCTGTGATAGTGGTGTAATAGTGCGACTTGGGCGCGTTATATGCACCCAGACATGCTTCCCCTGCTGTCCCAGTTGCATTCCAGCAGTGTTGGCATCATTTTCTGAGGTTTCAGGGTGGACTTGGTGACCTCCAAGTGGTCGAATTGAGATTTCCAAGTGGCGAGCATTTTTTTCCCATAGACTATAATGGGATTCGATATTCGGTCGAATAGTCGAATAACGCGGTCTATTCGAATCGAAATTCGAACTTTCGAATATTTCACTACTCGCTCATCTCTATTAAAAACCCAACAAAAAAAATCCAACATATATCAGCTTTTAGTTACACCTGCTCAGTCATATTTTGTCCTTTACCCTAGGGTATCCCGCTGTACAAGATTATAAGAAAACTACTGTAAGGTTGTTACATGTTGGTGTCACACCCCAGATAGATTGTGCCAGCTTTACTTGACTGCTAACTGTCTCTATTGGAGATAGTGGGATTGCCCAATAATTAATAGATACTGGTCAGAAGTTTGTCATGCTATATCTAATGTTGGTGGGATTAACTTTAAACCTACACCTCAGCTGTGTCTGCTTAGTTGTTAGAGATAGCTAGAACCTTAGTAGCTCATTCTTTCTGTTTTATTGTATGCTACAATATGTGTCAATATCAGATGTTTCATATATGCTGATTTTTCCAGATGGATATGTAAACAAAATTTGGTGTTTCATCTCTGTACCTTCTCTTTTTGGTTCCATGTAATAGCCACCTATTGAAGTGCCTTTAATAAAATATTTTAATAACTAATATATTCCAAAGTGTTTTACCAATACACTGAATAACAAGTATTGATACACAGATTCATGTATATGGCTGCACTTGTAGCCATTATTCAGTGCTTCACACCAAGACAAACAGCTATATCACTGTCCATCAACTCTAGTCCGCCCTGTCTACAAGTCACATTTTCAGGATTTCCCTAGTACTGCACTGGTGATACAGTTATTGCTAGTGTATCAGGCATTATAACAGAGGGATATTCTAAAATCATGACCAGTTGGGGGTACTTGAGGAGTCAGATTGAAAAAAAGGGCGATAAATCTTAGTTACCATACTGCATCTGATCCACCCTAGTTTGAACTCATGTATCAATATCTTTCTAAGTTTGGTGATGCTCTTTCAGAATTACTTTTCGGAGACATTTAGCTGGGCTGGATTGATGGCAACACTGCACTACAAGATGATCCCACCAACCGAATTAAAGTTGGTCAAACATAATTATCTTTATGTCCATAAACATACAGTACAAAATAATAATCTATTTATTTAAGCAGTATAGTGGCATACCCATGAAAGATATTGTATACTATATATTCTCTACATATAACTGCCTCTGCTGTTCTTAGTAAGTGAAGGGAATGCATTAAGGCTTCAGGTGGTACATGTGATCCTGTCTATCTGGAAGTTTACAGGAAAGGGACCGGAAGACCACAGAAAGGATCCTGGGACAAGAACGGCCGGCAGTGAGCAAGTGAATGTGATTTCTCAACAGGTACAACAGGATGCTATTGGCATTGGCAAAAGTAAAAAAAGATGGATAACACATTTAGAGATGAGCGAACGTGCTCGTTACGAGCACTGTAGCACTCGGCTCCCCTGCGCACTGCCCGCAGGCATTGCGGATCCGTCCTCCTCACCCGACTGAAAGTCAGTGGGGATGGATCCGTTTGGTATGAGTGTCATAACAAACAATCCGTCCCCATTGACTTACATGCAGCTGAGGACGGATCCGCAATGCCTGCGGGCATTTATTCGCAGGGCAGCCGAGCGCTACAGTGCTCGTAACTAGCACATTCGCTCATCTCTAAACACATTTAAAACCCTGTTTACCCCAGGATCATGACTACTATTTATAAAAGCAGCCATGATGCAGTGACTGATCACCAGCATGCATCAAAATTCTTGGAATGGCTAATAGAGGTTGTTAACAGTAATGTGAACCATTACATAGAAAAATTTAAGTATGATGGTGAGAAGTGGTAAATGTTTAGATATGTGGGTGGTTAGGAGCTGTCAAGAAAAATGTTTTTTAACTTTTTATATTATACAGTAGGTAGTTTGCAGTCTGCACACTCCACCAGTTGTCCAAGCTCTTGCACAAGACCAATTAACTTTTTACACGTGCAGGGATGGAGCTGACACAAATGTGCTTGCTAACTGCATCTGTCATTATTAGGAAGAAAAACAGTCAGATGCAAACACAGAAGGAAACGAGATGCATATATTCAAACAGCTACATAAATAAATTAGTTCAGCTAGAAAGATACCACACACAGACTAGTCAGCATAGGATAATGAGATTAGCTTATTAAGTGGTATAGTTTGACTAATGAGACAGTTAGCCTATCTTCCTATTCATGATAAATGAAGGTTTCCCAGCCCTGCTTCTGTTTCTTACATAAATATAATGTTTATATGAATGCAAACTATAAATTGTAAAATAATGACAATGCAACCCGCTAGAATTCAACGGAGAGCCGAATGGGAAATGCTAACAAGATCTGCAGCTTACGCTCGCGCCATTAATCAAACTGTCCTTGCTTTAAATGCAGTCTTCACCTTTGTTGTCTTATTTTTTTCTTTTTCTATTTTCTTATGTGCTAGTTTACTGTGACACTCTGCCTGTACAGAGCTTTTTCAGCACATATTAGGAAATGCTATATTACCTTAAAATAGTTGTTTTGTAAAAGAATACAAATATGCCTTTCTGCCATGGAAATGTTGCAATGATACTAGAGATGATCAAAATTCTCAAAAACACAATTCGGCTGTTTTTTAGAATTTTACAAAAAAAAAAAATTACTTTGTGATGAATTACTTCTTCACAACGCACATTTCTTTGTAAGTAGCGGGTTCAATGAAGGGGATCAGCGATTGTGCTGCATCTTCCCCATCACTGAGCCCCTTAGATGGTCATCTTGATCGCGGCATCTGAGATGAATATTTTTCAAAACTTTTTTTACACATTTATTTTTAGTCCCCATAGTGGACTTCTAATCGCTTATTCTATAGACTGCAATGGGCAGGGCTTAATAGGAACTTCGCTATAACAGGTCTTGGAGCCTTCAGAAGGCCCAAGGCTGAACTAGCAACTGAACAACATCCTGAACAATGCAGCATTCCTGGAAAACAACCGCTCAAATGCCATGGGCACAATTGATGATTGTTGATGTAAACCAGCAGTCATCGAGTGGCTGTTGTGCCAGCTCCGGTCCTAAGCGGACAACATCTTTAAAGACTCAACATCAAACGTACAAGTACTTGGTAATGTATTTGCACTCGGGAGGGCGGTCATATGACAGCGCCCTGTGTGCAGGATTTCCTATAAAATCATGACCAATCCTCCCATGATCTTCCCTTTCAGAATTCTTGCTCGAATGATCATAATGTCAGACCCATGGTACAGTATCTTGGAATGGGCTGGTTAACACTCTCAATCCATAAGCAGGATAGTTGGAGTTCACTGCTTGTGATATGAAAGCTGTGTCAGGAAAAATTAGGAGGACACATCAAGAGGGTGATGGAGGGTGTAGTAGGAGTGATTTTTGGCCCAGGAAAGGGTGCAGTAGGCATTACATTTCTAGCTGACCTTGTACCACACAGCACTATGGGAAATATTGTGGCTACGGCTCATCCACACCCATAACCCAGTGGTTCAGGGTGTAACAATGGAGTACCGTAGAAGCATGGATACTGAGTGAAGACTTAGGAAAAGTTGACAGGTACATTATTTTGCTCTGTAGGAGACTAGACGAGATTTACACAATTAAATTACATTTTTATAGGATCCTACACAATCCCTTTAAATATCCTAAATGGGTTGAAGGCCTATTGAGAGATAACCACATTATCTATTATTTTTACGGTATTACTCTTCTTATTTTATCCTTGTAGACTATTTGCATTTTAAGATTTGAATATTTGTTAGATATTCTTAGAACTGTATTTTCCTTTTGTAAATGCTAACAAATGTATAATTAAAGAGTGACTAAACTTTAATTCAACTTTTTTTTAAATGTTCCAAATGCGCTAAAAATATTTTTTCTAATATACTTTATTAATTGAATCTCACTTTTTACTAAAGAAATTTGCACCTAAAGTCCTGATTTCAACTGCACTTTAAATTCACTATTCTGACACATTGCTGACTTCTCAGCGGTGTAGAACGGTGAGTATGGAGTCTGCATTGTACCAATGGCGCCACAGTGAACGGTGTACGGTCAGAGGCACACATTGAGGCTCCTGCCTGTGCCCACTGAAATGCTGGCATAGTACAAAGGTACCCTGTAACAATGTGCTATTCCAGGATTAGCTGAGCAGAGCGGGCTCCTGCCTGTGCCTGTGCTAACAGCTTACATACAGGACTTTTAACTTAGAGAAGCTGACACAGTTTAGTAAAAAGTCAGAATCAATTAATAAAGTATAGTAGAAAAAAAATGTTTAGGGGACATTTGGGACATTTAAAGAAAAAGTTGCATAAATAAGTTGAATAAAAGTTTAGTTACTCTTTAACTGTAATATAGTGGATGCCCTCTTTGCTGAGTAGTGAAAATTTGCCTGCGTGCCCACAGAGCTAAGAATTATATAATCAATTACTAAAACATAATCAACCCTTGATGCAAAGGCAAATATACCAAAGATGTTATATGTAGAAGGATTTTTAATAGAAGCTGCTATTAAAAATAAAAAATAGCTGCTGCTATTAAAAATCCTTCTACATAAAAATATTAAAAAATATATATGATTAAAATATATACTTAAAATATAGCCAAATTTACATGCAGAGAGATATATACAGATAAATATAAGGTCTTCTAGATAATGGATTCCAAATAATGCTGGAGTAAATGGAAATAATTATATTTTTGTAAATAACCTTCCAAACGTAGTGAATAAAGTATATTACTGATTCTTGTATTAATGTGTCAAAAAATGCCAGTTTGATTAGTATAATGCTGGCAAATAGGTATATCAAGATAGCTTCAAGCACTCGGTTCAACACTCAACAAAGTGGATGGTATATAAGGCTACTTTCACATCAGAGTTTTTCCTTTCCACTATTGAGATCCATCATAGGATCTCAGTGCCAGAGGAAAGTGCTTCAGTTTTGTCCCCATTCATTGTCAATGGGGACAAAATTAAACTGAACATAACGGAATGCATCAGAATGCATTCCGTTCCGTTTGGTTGCATTTCCATGCCGGACAGAAAAACGCTGCAAGCAACGTTTTTGTGTGGGTCATAGGATACTGATCAAGATGGATCCGGCATGAAACACAATTTAAGTCAATGGTGCCGGATCAATTTTCTTGGACACAAAAGAAAATAGATACGGAGCCCATTGACTTACAATGGTTTCAGTGTCGGATCTGTCATGGTTATTTTAGAGATAATACAACCGGATCCGTTCATAATGGATGCAGCAGGTTGTATTATCGTAATGGAAGTGTTTTTGCTGATTCATGATGGATCCAGAAATGCAGATATGAAAGTAGTCTTAGTTGCATAGGAATGGTGATTTCTTTCATGGAAGTAATAATATCTGTCATCATATGCTCGATAAATTGGAGGAAAGTATAAATAGATGTCACAATATGTTTATAGGAATG
The DNA here is from genome assembly GCA_900303285.1 of Rhinella marina. NCBI lineage: Eukaryota > Metazoa > Chordata > Amphibia > Anura > Bufonidae > Rhinella > Rhinella marina. The sequence continues at coordinate 62,932 of ONZH01013758.1, forward strand.
TTACTGTTCCACTGTTCCAGTGTCTGCTGAGAGCATACCTTACCATACCACACCACTGTTTGTTACTGAGAGGATAGCAATTTGCTGTATAGTATCTGCGGGACTCTGTAGATCTTTCAGTAGTTTATCTGCCCTGTCTTATAGCTTGGTAGATTTGTTGATCCTGCTACTACATGAAAAACAGTTGTTAACTGGTTATGACCGATATTTCTCAGCACTGCTGATTTTTGGCAGGCATAAGTTAGTATTTAGACTGGATATTTCTTCTAGATGCGTTTTGGGGAATCTGTTTGCCTCTTCAGTACCGTTCACAATCTCTAAAGACTGTGAATGTAAAAAAAACAGTTGTCACATTGCTGTTTTTCATTATTGTGTGAATGTAGCCTAGTTGGTAAATAGTGCTAATCAGAAAATTTCTCTTTATGTTTTTGGTAATTAAAAACACACAATAAATAGAATTTAGATGAAATTTTTGTTTTATTCATTGTACTCACATGGGCTACAACAGGCATGTGTAATGTCAGTAGGTAGGGACAGACACAAACAGTAAGCTCTAACTGGAACCCTGCCAGCTTTCCATGCCTTCTTGCAGTGCAAGCCCTAGGGAACAAGTCTGCATCTGGTCGACGGTCTCTACTCTGGTAAGGGGCGAGACAAAGAACACCAAGGGACTCAAACAAGACATAAAGATAGAGTCATACAGAAATGGATGGGAACCAAGGGGACAATAAAGTACTAAATAGAGAGTCAGAGAGAAGTCAAAAAGCCAAGCCAAGATCTGAACCAGACTAGAAGCTCATTACCAATATGCGAGACAGAGAGTTGTCAAAAAGGAAAGCCGACAGCAGAACACAAGTAATCTAAAATACACAAAACATGAACTGGGAACACTGCTAGTGAGACTATCACTGGCAAAGGTGTATGGCCAGGAGGGGATTTAAACAGAGTGCTAAGTCCCTGGATCAGAACCTGATAGGTCCATGGACTCAGGGCTTCATGGGACAGGATACAAACTGCACAGTAACTGGGCAGCTGTGCTGTCATTCATCCTGGTGCTAATATGCCCCAGCAGACACACAAATATGGGAATTCTTCAAATACATAAAGAACTGATGCCCAACCTATGGCCCGTGGGCTTCATTTGGCCGTGTCCTGCGGCCTGCGCATGCCCCTGCGTCTTATGGGGCAAGTGCTAATGAGTGCTTCCATCATGACAAGGAAGCGGTGAAGACTCTGTACTCACCACTTCCTGGTCCTTCGCTTGGCTGTGCAGCAGCAGGAGGAGGTGGGAGAAGAGCGCTGGCATCCAGGAGCAGGAGAGGTAAGTGCTTTTTTATTTTATATACTCTGCGGCTGCTGGGGGCTGATGGAGGCATTTGGGGGCTGAATGGAGGCTAAAAGAGGCATTTGGGGGGCCGATGGAGGCATTGAGGGGGCTGATGGAGGCATTTGGGGGGCTGATGGAGGCATTTGGGGGGCTGATGGAGGCACCGGAGGCTAAAAGAGGCATTTGGGGGGCTGATGGAGGCAAATGGGGGCTGTTGGAGGTATTTGGGGGCTGTTGGAGGTATTTGGGGGCTGATGGAGGCATTTGGGGGCTGATGGAGGCATTTGGGGGGGCTGACGGAGGCATTTGGGGGGGCTGACGGAGGCAATTGAGGCTAAAAGAGGCATTTAGGGGGCTGATGGAGGCATTTGGGGGGCTGATGGAGGCACCGGAGGCTAAAAGAGGCATTTGGGGGCTGATGGAGGCAAATGGGGGCTGTTGGAGGTATTTGGGGGCTGTTGGAGGCATTTGGGGGCTGTTGGAGGCATTTGGGGGCTGTTGGAGGCATTTGGGGGGCTGATGGAGGCATTTGGGGGGCTGATGGAGGCATTTGGGGGGCTGATGGAGGCATGAGGGGGCTGATGGAGGCATGAGGGGGCTGATGGAGGCTTGAGGGGGCTGATGGAGGAATTGAGGGGGCTGATGGAGGAATTGAGGGGCTGATGGAGGAATTGAGGGGGCTGATGGAGGAATTGAGGGGGCTGATGGAGGAATTGAGGGGGCTGATGGAGGAATTGAGGGGGCTGATGGAGGCACTGGAGGGTAAAAGAGGCATTGGGGGGCTGATGGAGGATTTAGGGGGCTGATGGAGGCATTTGGGGGCTGATGGAGGCATTTGGGGGCTGATGGAGGCATTTGGGGGCTGATGGAGGCACTGGAGGCTAAAAGCGGCATTTTAGGGCTGATGGAGGAATTTAGGGGGCTGATGGAAGCACTGGAGGCTAAAAGAGGCATTTGGGGGGCTGATGGAGGAATTGAGGGGGCTGGTGGAGGCATTTGGGGGGCTGATGGAGGCAATTGGGGGCTGATGGAGGCATTTGGGGGGCTGATGGAGGCACTGGAGGCTAAAAGAGGAATTTAGGGGGATGATGGAGGCATTTGGGGGCTTATGGAGGCATTTGGGGGGCTGATGGAGGCCACTGGAGGCTAAAAGCGGCATTTTGGGGGCTGATGGAGGAATTTAGGGGGCTGATGGAGGCATTTGGGGGGCTGATGGAGGCACTGGAGGCTAAAAGAGGCATTTGGGGGCTGATGGAGGCATTTGGGGGGCTGATGGAGGAATTGAGGGGGATGATGGAGGCAATTGGGGGCTGATGGAGGCATTTGGGGGGCTGATGGAGGCATTTGGGGGGCTGATGGAGGCACTGGAGGCTAAAAGGCATTTGGGGGCTGATGGAGGAATTGAGGGGGCTGATGGAGGCATTTGGGGGGCTGATGGAGGCACTGGAGGCTAAAAGGCATTTGGGGGCTGATGGAGGAATTGAGGGGGCTGATGGAGGCATTTGGGGGGCTGATGGAGGCACTGGAGGCTAAAAGAGGCATTTTGGGTCTGATGGAGGAATTGAGGGGGCTGATGGAGGCATTTGGGGGGCTGATGGAGGCACTGGAGGCTAAAAGAGGCATTTTGGGGGGCTGATGGAGGCATTTTAGGGGGCTGATGGAGGCACTGGAGGCTAAAGCGGCATTTTGGGGCTGATGGAGGAATTTAGGGGGCTGATGGAAGCACTGGAGGCTAAAAGAGGCATTTGGGGGCTGATGGAGGAATTGAGGGGGCTGATGGAGGCATTTGGGGGGCTGATGGAGGCATTTGGGGGGGCTGATGGAGGCACTGGCGGCTAAAAGCGGCATTTTGGGGCTGATGGAGGAATTTAGGGGGCTGATGGAGGCATTTGGGGGGCTGAATGGAGGCACTGGAGGCTAAAAGAGGCATTTGGGGCTGATGGAGGAATTGAGGGGGCTGATGGAGGCATTTGGGGGGCTGATGGAGGCATTTGGGGGGCTGATGGAGGCATTTGTGGCTGATGGAGGAATTGAGGGGGCTGATGGAGGAATTGAGGGGCTGATGGAGGCACTGGAGGCTAAAAGAGGCATTTTGGGTCTGATGGAGGAATTGAGGGGGCTGATGGAGGCATTTGGGGGCTGATGGAGGCATTTGGGGGCTGATGGAGGCATTTGGGGGCTGATGGAGGCACTGGAGGCTAAAAGAGGCATTTAGGGGCTGATGGAGGCATTTAGGGGGCTGATGGAGGCACTGGAGGCTAAAAGAGGCATTTTGGGGCTGATGGAGGAATTGAGGGGGCTGATGGAGGCATTTGGGGGGCTGATGGAGGCACTGGAGGCTAAGAGAGGCATTTGGGGGCTGATGGAGGAATTGAGGGGGCTGATGGACGCATTTGGGGGGCTGATGGACCGCATTTGGGGGGGCTGATGGAGGCACTGGCGGCTAAAAGCGGCATTTTGGGGCTGATGGAGGAATTTAGGGGGCTGATGGAGGCATTTGGGGGGCTGATGGAGGCACTGGAGGCTAAAAGAGGCATTTGGGGGCTGATGGAGGAATTGAGGGGGCTGATGGAGGCATTTGGGGGGGCTGATGAGGCAATTGGGGGCTGATGGAGGCATTTGGGGGCTGATGGAGGAATTGAGGGGGCTGATGGAGGCATTTGGGGGCAGATGGAGGCACTGGAGGCTAAAAGAGGCATTTGGGTCTGATGGAGGAATTGAGGGGGCTGATGGAGGCATTTTGGGGGGCTGATGGAGGCATTTGGGGGCTGATGGAGGCATTTGGGGGCTGATGGAGGCACTGGAGGCTAAAGAGGCATTTAGGGGGCTTATGGAGGCATTTAGGGGGCTGATGGAGGCACTGGAGGCTAAAAGAGGCATTTTGGGGCTGATGGAGGAATTGAGGGGGCTGATGGAGGCATTTGGGGGCTGATGGAGGCACTGGAGGCTAAAAGAGGCATTTGGGGGCTGATGGAGGAATTGAGGGGGCTGATGGACGCATTTGGGGGGCTGATGGACGCATTTGGGGGGGCTGATGGAGGCACTGGCGGCTAAAAGCGGCATTTTGGGGCTGATGGAGGAATTTAGGGGGCTGATGGAGGCACTGGAGGCTAAAAGAGGCATTTGGGGGCTGATGGAGGAATTGAGGGGGCTGATGGAGGCATTTGGGGGGCTGATGGAGGCAATTGGGGGGCTGATGGAGGCATTTGGGGGGCTGATGGAGGCATTTGGGGCTTAAAGAGGCATTTGGGCTGATGGAGGAATTGAGGGGGCTGATGGAGGCATTTGGGGGGCTGATGGAGGCACTGGAGGCTAAAAGAGGCATTTTGGGTCTGATGGAGGAATTGAGGGGGCTGATGGAGGCATTTTGGGGGGCTGTGGAGGCACTGGAGGCTAAAAGAGGCATTTGGGGGGCTGATGGAGGCATTTAGGGGGCTGATGAAGGCATTTGGGGCTGATGGAGGAATTGAGGGGGCTGTTTGGAGGCATTTGGGGGGCTAATGGAGGCACTGGAGGCTAAAAGGCATTTTGGGGCTGATGGAGGAATTGAGGGGGCTGATGGAGGCATTTGGGGGCTGATGGAGGCATTTGGGGGCTGATGGAGGCTAAAAGAGGCATTTGGGGGGCTGATGGAGGCATTTGGGGGCCAATGGCAGCACTGGAGGCACTGGAGACTAAAAGAGGCATTTGGGGGCTGATAGAGGCATTTGGGGGCTTGATAGAGGCATTTGGGGGGGCTGATGGAGGCACTGGCGGCTAAAAGCGGCATTTGGGGGCTGATGGAGGAATTGAGGGGGCTGATGGAGGCATTTGGGGGCTGATGGAGGCATTTGGGGGGCTGATGGAGGCATTGGAGGCTAAAAGAAGAATTGAGGGGGCTGATGGAGGCATTGGGGGGGCTGATGGAGCATTTGGGTGGCTGATGGAGGCACTGGAGGCTAAAAGAGGAATTGAGGGGGCTGATGGAGGCATTGGGGGGGCTGATGGAGGCATTTGGGGGGCTGATGGAGGCACTGGAGGCTAAAAGAGGAATTGAGGGGGCTGATGGAGGCATTTGGGGGGCTGATGGAGGCATTTGGGGGGCTGATGGAGGCACTGGAGGCTAAAAGAGGCATTTTGGGGCTGATGGAGGCATTTGGGGGGCTGATGGAGGCATTTGGGGGCTGATGGAGACATTTGGGGGGGCTGATGGAGGCATTGGGGGGGCTGATGGAGGCATTGGGGGGGCTGATGGAGGCATTTGGGGGCTGATGGAGGCACTGGAGGCTAAAAGCGGCATTTTGGGGCTGATGGAGGAATTTAGGGGGCTGATGGAAGCACTGGAGGCTAAAAGAGGCATTTGGGGGCTGATGGAGGCATTGAGGGGCGCTGATGGAGGCATTTGTGGGGGCTGAGGCATTTGGGGGGCTGATGGAGGCAATTGGGGGCTAAAAGAGGCATTTGGGGGGCTGATGGAGGCATTTAGGGGGCTGATGGAGGCATTTAGGGGGGCTGATGGAGGCATTTGGGGGGCTGATGGAGGCATTTGGGGGCTGATGGAGGCATTTGGAGGCATTTGGGGGGCTGAATGGAGCATTTGGGGGGCTGATGGAGGCATTTGGGTCTGATGGAGGAATTGAGGGGGCTGATGGAGGCATTTGGGGGCTGATGGAGGCATTTGGGGGGCTGATGGAGGCATTTGGGGGCTGATGGAGGCACTGGAGGCTAAAGAGGCATTTGGGGGGCTGATGGAGGCATTTAGGGGGCTGATGGAGGCACTGGAGGCTAAAAGAGGCATTTGGGGGCTGATGGAGGAATTGAGGGGGCTGGTGGAGGCATTTGGCAGGGCTGATGGAGGCAATTGGGGGGCTGATGGAGGCAAATTGGGGGGCTGATGGAGGCAATTGGGGGGCTGATGGAGGCACTGGAGGCTAAAGAGGAATTTAGGGGCTGATGGAGGCATTTGGGGGCTTATGGAGGCATTTGGGGGGCTGATGGAGGCACTGGAGGCTAAAAGGCATTTGGGGGCTGATAGAGGAATTGAGGGGGCTGATGGAGGCATTTGGGGGGCTGATGGAGCATTTGGGGGGCTGATGGAGGCATTTGGGGGCTGATGGAGGCACTGGAGGCTAAAAGAGGCATTTTGGGTCTGATGGAGGAATTGAGGGGGCTGATGAGGCATTTGGGGGGCTGATGGAGGCATTTGGGGGCTGATGGAGGCACTGGAGGCTAAAAGAGGCATTGGGGGGCTGATGGAGGCATTTAGGGGGCTGATGGAGGCATTTAGGGGGCTGATGGAGGCACTGGAGGCTAAAAGCGACATTTTGGGGCTGATGGAGGAATTTAGGGGGCTGATGGAAGCACTGGAGGCTAAAGAGGCATTTGGGGGCTGATGGAGGAATTGAGGGGGCTGATGGAGGCATTTGGGGGGCTGATGGAGGCATTTGGGGGGGCTGATGGAGGCACTGGCGGCTAAAAGCGGCATTTTGGGGCTGATGGAGGAATTTGGGGGCTGATGGAGCATTTGGGGGGCTGAATGGAGGCACTGGAGGCTAAAAGAGGCATTTGGGGCTGATGGAGGAATTGAGGGGGGCTGATGGAGGCATTTGGGTGGCTGATGGAGGCAATTGGGGGGCTGATGGAGGCAGATTGGGGGGCTGATGGAGGCAATTGGGGGGGCTGATGGAGGCAATTGGGGGGCTGATGGAGGAATTGAGGGGGCTGATGGAGGAATTGAGGGGGCTGATGGAGGCACTGGAGGCTAAAAGGCATTTTGGGGCTGATGCGAGGAATTGAGGGGGCTGATGGAGGCCATTTGGGGGGCTGAATGGAGGCATTTGGGGGGCTGATGGAGGCATTTGGGGGGCTGATGGAGGCACTGGAGGCTAAAAGAGGCATTTTGGGTCTGATGGAGGAATTGAGGGGGCTGATGGAGGCATTTTGGGGGGCTGATGGAGGCATTTGGGGGCTGATGGAGGCATTTAGGGGGCTGATGGAGGCACTGGAGGCTAAAAGCGGCATTTTGGGGCTGATGGAGGAATTTAGGGGGCTGATGGAAGCACTGGAGGCTAAAAGAGGCATTTGGGGGCTGATGGAGGAATTGAGGGGGCTGCATGGAGGCATTTGGGGGGCTTGATGGAGGCATTTGGGGGGCTGAATGGAGGCACTGGCGGCTAAAAGCGGCATTTTTGGGGCTGATGGAGGAATTTAGGGGGCTGATGGAGGCATTTTGGGGGGCTGATGGAGGCACTGGAGGCTAAAAGAGGCATTTGGGGCTGATGGAGGAATTGAGGGCGCTGATGGAGGCATTTGGGGGGCTGATGGAGGCAATTGGGGGGCTGATGGAGGCAATTGGGGGGCTGATGGAGGCAATTGGGGCTGATGGAGCAATTGGGCTGATGGAGGAATTGAGGGGGCTGATGGAGGCACTGGAGGCTAAAAGAGGCATTTTGGGTCTGATGGAGGAATTGAGGGGGCTGATGGAGGCATTTGGGGGGCTGATGGAGGCATTTTGGGGGCTGATGGAGGCATTTGGGGGGCTGATGAGGCATTTGGGGGCTGATGGAGGCACTGGAGGCTAAAAGAGGCATTTTGGGGCTGATGGAGGAATTGAGGGGCTGATGGAGGCATTTGGGGGGCTGATGGAGGCACTGGAGGCTAAAAGAGGCATTTTGGGGCTGATGGAGGAATTGAGGGGCTGATGGACGCATTTGGGGGCTGATGAGGCATTTGGGGGGGCTGATGGAGGCACTGGCGGCTAAAGCGGCATTTTGGGCTGATGGAGGAATTTAGGGGGCTGATGGAGGCATTTGGGGGGCTGAATGGAGGCACTGGAGGCTAAAAAGAGGCATTTGGGGCTGATGGAGGAATTGAGGGGGCTGATGGAGGCAATTGGGGCTGATGGAGGCAATTGGGGGCTGATGGAGGCAATTGGGGGGGCTGATGAGGCACTGGAGGCTAAAAAGAGCATTTGGGGGGCTGGATGGAGGGAATTGAGGGGGGCTGATGGAGGCAATTGGGGGGCTGATGGAGGCAATTGGGGGGCTGATGGAGGCAATTGGGGGGCTGATGAGGCAATTGGGGGCTGATGGAGGCATTTTGGGTCTGATGGAGGAATTGAGGGGGCTGATGGAGGCATTTGGGGGCTGATGGAGGCACTGGAGGCTAAAAGAAGGCATTTGGGGGCTGATGGAGGCATTTAGGGGGCGATGGAGGCATTTAGGGGGGCTGATGGAGGCATTTAGGGGGCTGATGGAGGCACTGGAAGGCTAAAAGAGGCCATTTTGGGGCTGATGGAGGAATTGAGGGGGCTTGATGGAGGCATTTTGGGGGCTGATGGAGGCATTTGGGGGCTGATGGAGGCTAAAAGAGGCATCTTGGGGGGCTGATGGAGGCATTTGGGGGCCAATGGCGGCACTGGAGGCTGATGGAGGCACTGGAGACTAAAAGAGGCATTTGGGGGCTGATAGAGGCATTTGGGGGCTAAAAGAGTCATTGGGGGCTAAAAGAGTCATTGGGGGCAGGCTAATAGAGGCTTTGGGGGCTTAGAGAGGCATTTGGGGCTGATATGAGAGACATGGGGCTCTTATCTGAGATCTGATTGGGGGTTATTCACATTGGGGTCTAATCTGGGGTCTTATTAAAATTGGGGGTCTGATTGGAGCTGTGAGCTGAGGTCTGGTGAAAATATTTTTTCTTATTGTCCTCCTCTAAAACCTAGGTGCATCTTATAGGGCGAAAATGCATTCTGTGCTGAGAATCAACATGACAAACTTTGATCCAAACATTTCAAAACTGGTTTCTGGAAAACATCTGCAGACATCACATTAATGAAATGACATCAAATAGTGAGTACAGAAATTTTTCTGGTTTATGATTTCTTTCTAATACTGTGTTATCTAAATTAGTAGAATAATTTCCTTTTTAATGATTGCATTTCTTTCTGGCAATGCTACCTGGTTCTGGCCCACGAAATTTATTCCATGTCTAGTGCGGCCCCCAGATGAAAAATCATTGGGCACCACTGGTATAAAGCAACCTTAAAATAATGCTATACAGATGGCATTGGACACCTGCAAAGAAAAAAAGATCACAGCTATCAGCACCAGATGTTTACTGACATGATAAATATACAGCGAGGTCTAATATAATATACTGTACTGACTATATTATGTATTAAAAATGATGATCCTAACTATCATAGGCCTCAAATGTGTCTGCTATTCAGAGAAAGGAACAGCATAACTAGAAAATATAAAGCCATATTATATTGACAGACATGGAGAAAACTCTTTGAACCGTAATAAATGTCATGTTGTTGCTGAAGAGATTCATTGTGACTGTAAATATTGATAGTGTGCATGAAAATGAATTATGGTTAAGCTAACATCTGAATTCACACATTACCACTGCCCGATGCAGCCAGTAAGTGCGCCGTGAATGTTATTTTAGCAGTTATCGCTTTCTTATTAGATCCAGCTTCACATGAATAATTTCTGCCAATAGTAATCATCTTCCTAATATTCAGGAGATGCGTTCTTCAGTAATGATTTTATGAAGGCAGGATCAAGGTCTGTGGAAGCAAAATATTGAGTGGTATCCTCCCACCCTTATTTAGTGGGATAGGAATGGAGGGGCTCGTAAAATTATATAGCATAAGCAAAAATTGTTACTCTGTAATGTGTAAGACTAAGACAATCCCTTATTCTGATGAGCAGTTGATTCCCGTGGGTCTTCTGCAACCTACATTGATACCATTGCGGCTGTTGCTCAGAAGAAGTAGTAGTAAATGAATAGGTGACCATATAGTATATAACTGGATAATAGATGTTTCTAAAGTTGGGAACTCAATATATAATGACTATATATCCTTAAGGGACACATGGGGGGTTGTCTTTAAAGGGAATGTATCACCAAATTTTTCTTCTGCCAGCATGATTCCGAGGGCGGCCATCTTGTCTGAGCTGTTTGTGGGGAAGTTAGCTCGGTAGGGTGCGGGTTTGCGGTGTGAACAGCAGTCAGAGTCCCAGACACAGATGAAGTCCAAATGCAGGCTTGGCCTGCGTTTATTCACAAGCTCAAAATAAAAGATAATACAGCCTTTGTTTCAGGCACAAACAAAATAAACCCTGCTTGTCCAGCACTACCTAAACATAAGACAGTTTTCCTCACTATACGTGCGTCTAGCTACAGCCACATGAATACAACATGTTATTCAGTTCAGTCCACAAGTTTTTTACCTTTGATAGCGTCAAACGTATCTCCTGAGGCCAGCAGCCCTCAGCATTCCTAGCTGCACCCAGCCTCCTCTGTCTGCACATCTTGCAGGCTTTATGGACCTGCTAATGGTCCAGCCTCAGCACCTGTGGTGCCTGACTCCAAACCCTAAGACCTGGAGTGGAGGAAGTGGGATGGATGGCCCCACTGCCAAACCTGTCATCCATCCCAAAAAACCAGGCCCAAACACACTTTATCAAAATGTCTCCAGCAACTACTTTTGCTGGAGACCATATCGCACTTTCCTGGTTTCCCCATGTCTCCTGTTGGGAGACATGAACTTCCCTCAGTCTCTAGTAGGCATAGTAGCTGAACCCAGGAGAAATATACCGGCCATCCAGGATTAACCCCTTCAGTGTCTCACATGTTCTTTACAGCATTTAGAAAGCATTAAGAAAATTGTTTTATGGCAGCCACATGGACCATAGACACAATTGACAGGAGGAGACCTCTGACTTCTATGGGAGAGTTTTCTAGGCATGCTTTGTGACCTGTGCAGACGTTGTACAAGGAAAGAATAGATAAGCTCTGACAATCACCTATTTTGAATGGTGGATCCTGTCTTACCTATACACAGAGGTGCTGTAGCTCTAATCCCGCCTGTAAAGATAAATAGATAACTGCAGTAAAGTCAGATTTTATGTTTTTTTTTTTTTATAAATATTCACATGGAAAATTATAAATAACATCATCAAAAATTATTTAAAAATGTGTTTAACAGAAAAACGAGATTTAAACAATAGGTCATTTTCTAATCCCTTTAAAGGCTTCAAACTAAAACACAACACAGCTACTAAGTATAATACGAGAAGACCCCATCACAGCAATCATGTCTACTAAAATATTAAAATATTTAAATGACTACTATTTTTTACTGTTGATGATAAAATTTGTGGGAAAATGCTAACTGAATATATAATACTTTCACTATAATTTAGAGTTTTAGAGAAACTTCAGAAGATTTTGGCCATCTTGTTGTCTAGTGGTCTAAGGTAGAGTGGAAGTGTTCCTTCCTGATAATTACCTACCCGTTAGCATACACTGGGTCCGCAATACACGGGCACCGGCGTGTGCAGCCCGCATCACGGATCTTGGACCCTTTCACTTCAATGGGTCCGCAATCACGGAGATACGGGATGGAGGCACGGATAGGAGCACCACGGAAGCACTATGGTGAGCTTCCGTGGTTTTTCTGGCTGTGCAAATGCACCGCAAAAAAGTAATGCATGCGGACCGTCGGATGCAGATCGCGGACCCCATTCAAGTGAATGGGTCCGCGATCCGAATGCGGCAGCCCCACAGTCAGGGCTCGTGCATTGTGGACTGCAAATTGTGCATGTGCCCTAAACCAATGTGATTGTCCCTATACACAAATACCATGGAAAATCTGGAAAGGAGCCACTCAGCGAACACTTTTCCCAAAGACTGGGACATAATACTGGCTGCCAGGATGCAGCTCTTTAGAACAAAATGCATGATCTATCTGACAGGTTTCCTTTAATATAAAGACTGCTTTCATCTTTATTGATAGAACTGGGTGCCATGAATTCCAGTTCTTGTAATTGTAATTTGTCATTATCTGAATTTTTGCTGATGATCTCAGTAGTACTCACATAGAGTACTGAAAAAAATGGGGAGATGGGAGCAGTGTGTGACAAAAAAGGAAAACCCATTCACTTGCTAGGGTCCTACCATTTCCTGCAATGCGTCACAATCCCTGCCAAATCCGGTTTCCAACCGGCCAAAAGTGTGACATACTAATCAGTGGCCTTATTGGTCATGTGCCCTGCCTGCACATGTCACCACTGATTAGCTGGCAGTGGTGACATGTGGGGAGTTGGCATGGCACACATCTGGACAGGTGGAGTCCAGAGGCGGTGGGGATAGAGACACGCCGCAGAAACTAGGCTAAACTGAGCATGTGAGCAGATTTATTTTCTATTTATACTCAGTGTCTGGCCATCTCCAAATTTTTTTTTCACGGTCCCTCCTTTAAAGGGGTTGTCTGGGTTCAGAGATGAACCCGGACATACCCAGAATTTTACCCAGGCAGCCTGCCTGACAAGAGCATCAGAGCATATCATGCTCCAATGCTCTCCATTGCCCTGCACTGAATCGTGCAGGGCAACGGTATTTTGTGAAGTTCCGGTGATGAACCGGGCTCTGCCAGGCTTGAGCCCAGCAATGAGCCTGTTGACGTCACCGGCACGGATGGGTGGGCTTTAGCGCTGCCCTAGCCTGTAAAAAGGCTAGGGCAACTCTAAAGCCGGCCCATCAGAGCCGGTGACATCACCGAACACACTGCTGGGCAGAAGCCTCCGCCCGACAGTGTGTTGTTGTAAATAAGAAAGCCCTTGCCCTGCGCGATTTAAGCAGATAACACAATACTTGCTGTCCCATAACAGTTCTGTGTAGGCCATCAAAACAATGGGGGAGATTTATTGAAGCCCAGCTGCGTACGCTGGCTTATGATAACCAGACGCTCTGCCGGATGCTGCCCCTGATTTATGACGAGGTGTACGCTGGCTGGCGTAGATATCATTGTGGCAGGCCACTGGTCCTGCCTACTTTCCACCCTTGTTATGCCCTATTTTACGCAAATGTGTGGTTTATGACTTTTTCACGCCTAGTCAAGTGACAAATGTGGTCCAATTTACTTTTATTTTACAGAACATATATGCAAAATCAGTTATCAGATACATTTCATGCACTTATGGAATTGAATAGAAGAGATGTCTTCTGCAGTGTATCATATATTTTCCATCTCTGGAGGTGTTTCAGGGACTCATTCTGTTGTGGACTCTAATCATATTACTGGACTAAATTTAGAAAGGCTTTTCCATATATTAATTTGATTACTGAGAAAATGCCCCCTCCCATCTATTCTGGTAAACTGTGCTTCTGTCCTCTCAGTCACCAGCTGTCTGCTAAAGTGTCTTCCTGGAGGACAGCTGAAAATGCATTATCCAGAGATTGTATCTGGTTTGATTTGCCAGCGGACAGATCCTGTTGATCTGGTTTCCATTTTAGCCCTCTGTGCTCGCAGTTCAAAGAACACTGAGGACGGCAAAGAAATTACTGCCATATTGTTCAATGGGCCACACTGAGCAATATGTAGGATTATAATTAAGAACACATTAGGGGAAACAGTTCACTGGAGATAAGCTGTTTGACTGCATGCACTTTTTGATGAGGGTTTAGTGCCAATCCTAGAATAAAAAGATTAAATGTTTGTTACCAGTCCTTTTGATCTTCTGGCAGAACATGTGGTAAAGCATATTTGAATCAAATTAAAAGCATCCTCAGATAAAAATAACCCTGCTCTCCCAGGCCTATTAAAGAAAAATGTGCACGTATCCCTTCAAACCAGCCATTCATTCACCAGGTCGCCTCAGTGAACGCATTAAAATAAATGGCTGTTGTGAGATAAATTATATGAACTGGTTAAGCAGGTACTAAACCTAAACCATTGATAATCATAGCATAATAATTTGAGACACAAGTAATACATTGTATGCTTTAGTGACCCTTCCAACTCCTCCTCTGTCATAATATTTGCCTCGAGGCAATAGTCTATCACCCCAACTATGGTTCCTCTAATGTTACATACAGCAGATTTCTTAAGCAAAACCTTTATAGGGGCAAATATGTTAGATATACTGTGTGCACCATTATTATGCCAGCTGTATTTTTGAGGATTCATTTTCTTATTGAACAGCTACTGTGCTGTCGGCCAATCCGAAAGGTAAAGGAGTGAAGGGAAGTTAATATCCAGGTTCAACCCAGACAATCCCTTTAAGAAAGTAAAAATAAGGTTTTGGCTTTCTTAGGAGAATATCTATGTGTACATAATTATTGGGCAGCTGTCAGTGTACAGAATTATTATGTAACTAAATGAAAAATAAAAATGTTCCCATCTCACTTGTTTATTTTCATCGGTAAACGTGAGAACAATAAGCAAACAACTGAAAATTACTAATAAACATTTCTGACATAACCAAATAAAAAGAAAATCAGTGACCAATATAGCCACCCTTCTTTTCAATAACAGTCATAAGCCATGGAGTCTATCAGATCTGTTGATGATCAACTTTTTGCGCAGCAACAACCACAGTCTCCTGGACACTGTTCAGAGATGGACTGTTTTCCTTCATTGTCAATATCCCATTTAAGGGTCCACAAGTTCTTAATAAGGCTTAGGTCAGGTGAGGAAGGAGGCCATGTCATTATTCTTTCATCTTTAAAGCCTTTACTGGCTAGCCATGCAGTGGAGAACTTCGATGAATGCAGTGGAGCATTGTCCTGCTTAAAAATCGTGGTTTTCTTGAAAAAAAAAAGCAGACTTTTTCCTGTATCAGTGCTTGAAGAAAGTGTCTTCTAGAAACTGGTAGTAGGTTTTAAGGATTGATTTTTATTCCATCTTCAATAAGAAAATGACTAACTAGCTCAGATTTAATGATATCAGCCCATAGCAGTACCCCAATGCCACCTTGCTGGCATCGAAGTGGAGGTTTGCGCCTTTTACTGATCCAGCCACAGGCCCATCCATCTGGTCCGTCAAGAGTCACTTTCATGTCATCAGTCCATAAACCCTTTGAAAAAATGTCTTCAGATATTTCTCCTTTCAGTCTTGACGTGTCAACTTATGTGTTTTGTTCACTAGTGGTCAAGTTTCAGGCTTTCTTACTTTGGCCATGTCTCTGAGCACTGAACACTTTGTACTTCTGGTCACTCCAGAGAGGTTGTAGCTCTGAAATATGACAGCACTGGAGGATAATAGGTTCCTGGTCACTTCAAGTTTGATTCTTCTCAAAGCTAGCCCAAAAGCATATTGCAAAATAAAAATAGCAAATACAAATACTCCTCTTCCAGTCTGTGTCCTGAGCTGCTTGCAGCCCTGCTCAGGTGCTCTATGATGATGATGGGCACTAGGCCAGAGGTCTATCAGAGTCAACCGCAGGGCTGGGAGACATTGGCTCCCATTTCCCTCTGCAGAATTCATCTGTATTGTTGTCATTTTGCTGTATCAATACATTTGGATATCAAGAGGCCCTAGCAACAAGTAATGAAGCATTACTAGCTGCTAGGACAGTCCAATGTACCCACTCAACCTGCATTGCGTACCCCTTAGGCGTACCACAGGTTGAGGATCACTGCTCTATGTCAAATACACCATCCATTGTCAAATTTCCTCTTTGTTTTGTGTAGAACTAAGAAACAGAAAAATATTAACATTACTGTGTCCAATCTTACATTTGTATTAATTAGATACAGTAAAACAGGCTATTGAAATGTCCATGTTCAATCCATAGTTGACAAATTTACTAATCAAATCAAATGAAAATAGGTGAGGCAGAAGGTTTTATAATTGGGGCCAAGTGAAAACTCTGGAAGCAAAGATTTTCCTGTGTAGATTGTTCTAGTGTAATGAAGCAAGCAAAATGAGAGTGTTATTCATAGCAGGAACGAAGGAGATACATCAACGTTCATGGAAGTGCACTCATCCCAATGTATTTTAGTAGGGCTGATGGGTTAATAAAAGGAATCAGATGAATAGTGTGCTTCTGCTGGTTTATATTAAAAATAGAATATTTCTTCAGTGTGCACATTAATGATATTACATCCTTTCAATTTAGTTTCTATTCTACTTTCATATTCATTTCCTCTAGAAAAAAAATGATTATTGTCTGGGCAAGAAGGTGAATGTCTGCAAAAAGCTCACAAGACTGAGAAGAGAGAAGAAGATAGAGAAGGTGAATGAGAGGACAGAAAGAAGACAAGCTACAGGGATGAGATAAACAAGAAATAACCAGGCTTTCTCCTTTCTTATAGCTAGACCTAGCAAGAGGTGCAGCAGGTAACACCATCAAATCATCTGTTATCCATGGGAAAAGATTAACACAAGATATCTGTGACTTTAAAATTGATGGCCTTATCCTCCTATACCTACGTTTAAAGGGGTTATCCAAACCTGGCAAAACCCACCCACAATGCCCAGGCCCCTAATAGAGAGACTTACCTGGTTGCCGATGCCTGTGTTGTTGCGGATAAGTCCACAGCCGTCGTGCAGATCACAGTTGGTGGCTTTAACTTTTGATCATGTGTGATGCAAGGGGAGCAGGTTAGTGGCATGGCCTGCTATTGTCTGTGCTTTCCTCCCTTCCCCCATCAATGGATGTTGTGATCTGCATGCTGGGGATATGCAGCGATGGCTGTGGAGGGATCCGGAAGGACACAGGCGTGAGGACCAGGTTGGTATTCTCTGCATGAGGGGCCCAGGCATTGTGGATGGGTTTTCCAGGTTTGGATAACTCTTTTAAAGAGAGTCTGTCAGCTCCCACAAGCACTGTTAAAGTGGTGATCTGGTTCAAGAAAAAACTTGGCATAAACTGGGAATTGGGAATGAACAGAACACATATTTTCATATTCCTAGCTGCAGATCTGCCATGATCCACGATAGCTGCACCACTTCTTAGACTACCTGGTGCGCACTGTGGTGCATTCAGTAGCCCAAGACACTTCCTCTTGCCCTTGGTTTGGCCAGCAATGCTCACATGAACATTGCTGGCCAATCCAAGAGCGGTGCCGGAGAAGCAGGAAATGTCTTGGACTACCAAATGCGCATCAAATAGTTTGAGAAGCTGTGTGGCCATCTTAGATTGCAGAAGAAGAGCCCAAGAATTAGCAGATTTACAGCAGAAACAATGAAAAGGAGGGTACCAGATAAATGTTCTGTTCATTTCCCAGTTAATGTTAATTTTTTATTTCTTGAACTGGAGTCGCTCTAAGTGCAGTACTTCATAAATAGCCCTTGAACCAACATTAATGTGTATGGCTGATGGAGCCAGTAAAATTTTCAAGGGGCTTATGCAGAATAAAGATAAATATATTTGTCTGAAATTTAAGTATCTTATACAAGTACAACAGGTGGGGGACATGGATTGTACATAATATGCAGCATAATATATTTGAGCTATATAAGCAGCAAAAAATAAACAACCTTGCTAAATGGCTTAAAAGGGGATATCCGCAGCAAGAAGTTATCCCCCTATTCAATGGAAAGGCAAAAACTGATAGATTGGTCGTGGGTACAACTCCAATCAATGGTTGAGCAAGCACAGAGTTCAGTTATATCCCACAGTCCAACAGACTGGACAGGGAGTACCTTTTTATTATTAGAATACCCCTTTAAGTATTACTTTGTAAAATTAGATATTCCATTATTGTAAATTATTTCTGTCACATTAATTGCACAAGGACAGATGTCCCTATGTGAGCCATTTGATGCCTTCTAAACACACCATGACTTCATAGTTTTGCTGTTTACATCACTTTACTGGTTATGCTGCCACATTCTTCTGTGGTCTCCAGGGAACCAAAAAGCTAACTACCATAGAGTCTTTGACGGAATACAATAACGCTTTAACAAATTTATTCTTAAGTGTTTACTGGAATGGTGGCTTTTTTGGACGCCATAGAATTTCTTAGACATTAAGTGCTCGAATTTGAAAAAGTAATTCATACATTCAGCATCAAATAATGAGGATGTGATGGACTACAGTGGCTTGAGAAGAGAGGAGGCTTGTTTGCTCACTGCATGTGACAATGCTGAAATTGTTTTTTACTGTCCATTCACTTCAACAATGTACCATTCTGTACCTCATAAGCACTTAATTTATTCCAACTCT
This sequence comes from Rhinella marina, assembly GCA_900303285.1. Lineage (NCBI taxonomy): Eukaryota > Metazoa > Chordata > Amphibia > Anura > Bufonidae > Rhinella > Rhinella marina. The sequence goes on from ONZH01013758.1 coordinate 81,202, forward strand.
TTGCCCTGACCTGTAATCCCCTTCTCCTTACCCATCTGACCCATCTGTGTTTCATTTCCCACTCATCAGCATCCAAAGAGCTAGGCCTAGGTCCTGTTTGGAAGCATTAGAGAGTGATTGGCACCATTCCCTTTCCTGCACCACATCCTCTGCTGAATAAAATGACCATCAGATCAGAGAACAGAGCGTGCTTTGTCCTCGGCAACCGAGATCTGGAAGCACTTTCAATCATTTGCACTCTATACCCACTCAAATGCATTAATGTGATCAACATTGGGTCTGTTGTGGGCAGTTTTTTCCATCGAATAACTTGCTAACATTCCAGGCATGTACTTCCCTGAAAACAAGGCTGAGGCTGGGCCCTGAATATTCATTTGGAAAATTACCAAGAGCGAAAGCTTAGCTTGGCACGCCTGGTGTTGATTCTTAATAAGTGACTTCCTAGAGCTAAGGTATGGGACTAACAGCTTCAGTAAGTTGTTTGAAAAATATTTTCTTAAAATATTTTCTAGGTGTCTCCTACCGCACTGTTTCCTGTGGTGTGTGCCATATTGTAGGTTTTCATATGACAGCTTGTCGAGGCAGAGAAACCCTTTTTTTTCTTTGCCACAGCTGCTGATGTCAAACTAATCTTTTACGTATGTGGAATTAGATCATTCTTGTCTGTGCTGATGTAACGGCATACCCTCACTAAATAAATCAAAGCGCATGGAAGTTAAAAAAAAAGAAAACATTTTTCATATCATTCATTAAAAAAAAACAGCAAACTTATGCCCGTGTATTTTAATATGCAATATAAATATTCATTACTCGGCTTAAGATGCTCCTGTACTAGCACAGGACGACAGTCTTATTATAAATGAGGAGCTGAAGAAATACTTAGATATCAGAAAATGTAAAATTACTTTTGATTATACTTTTTTTTAAAATTGTGTTTACAGACTTTATTTAGTACTTGACTCTGAATGAGGAGCATTTACTAAAGTTTTTACACCACTACTGTGACATAAAAAAGTTGCAAATTATAGTGCACATCATATTTGCACCATAATTTGCAACTTTTTGAGCTTCTCAAGGGTGGGGGTGGTCTGAGAAAGAAGGGTGGGGCTTTGTATGGCCTGCCAGATTTACTTTTCCTTGCAGACTCACTCAGATTTTGGGGTTCAGGAGAACATTACACATTATACATTCAGTCCTTTCTGTAGACAGCATATTTTACAGCAGAAGGAGCTAAGCGGATTGGTGTATAGTTTTATGGGTAAAAATTTTTATATCCACATCCGTTCTTCATTTTGTGTATAATAAAACTTAATTTTTCTCAGCAATGCAGGCACATATGAACATCAGACCAACACAGATGCCTTCAGCTGCCAAGTACTCATGTAACAGGTCCTCCAGTTTCATAGGTACAAATCTGCTGACAGATGTCCTTTAAACTGAGCTTATTTGCACACTAGTTAGTCTGAGATTCAAATTTGGGCATGAAACAAATATAAAGTAGTTATTAGGGTAGGTAACCACTGGTCACCAGGGCTGATGCACTAACCCACTAAATACTTGAGGCTAGGATACAAGTTCAAGAGAAATAAAAGACACATCTTGGGACAAACATTTTGTAAGGATTGCATTAAATTGGCCTTACCATCATGGTCTACTGAAACATGAGTTAGATCTGGTGACATTGATTGACTGCGTCAGATGCAGACTGAAGATGAATGTCAACCAAAAAACATGAAATGGCATACTGGATAGTAGATCTATCTATCTATCTATCTATCTATCTATCTATCTATCTATCTATCTATCTATCTATCTAATATATTTTCCTGGCATTAGTTATGATAGGTTAATGAAGCAAAACTTGTATGAAGCTGGCCTGTGGTCATATTCAGCGTATATTTCTCACAATGGAAACATAATGGCGACTAGTAGGAAACATTTAAATTTACACATACTGTATATAAGCAAGAAAACCAAATTATCTGAAATCTAAAATCTGTAAACATACAGTGATCCATTGAGAATCATAAAATTCTTACTTCATTTACAAATTCCCATGTACTACCTTTATGTGAGAAGCTGAAGAAAAGGCTCCGTTCATTAATAGGAAATATTTCCCGTAAGCGGCAAATAAAGTTGTGTTTACATAATTTGGCATGATCTGTTAAAACCTCCATATTCTTCTCTACAGCTTAGTATAAGTAGTCTATTAGGTCTGCCAGCTCAGCTTAACAACATTATAATGAGCTATTGGTTCTTACAACGTGCGCTTTTACAGTGTGACTTTATATGTGTGAGGTATGAAGTGGATGTCTAATTGCAGACACATTTTTACTGCATTATATCAAGTTTCTAAACATAATTTATTATTTTAGCTAATAGGTGACAATTAGTGTTGAGCAAATCAAAGTCTATAAAGTGGAGTTCGATCCGAATTCCAGGGAAAATTCAATTTGCTGCAAAGCCGAATTTCCTTGTGCTTCATGGTAAATCGATTTTCCCTGAATGTCAGTAAAAAAAATAAAAAAAATCATACTTACCTCATCCATTTGAGCGTGAAGAGCCAGCCGTCGCTATCTTGATTGAAGATCCTGCGTGAAATCCCATGTGCGGTGACGTATGACATCACCACGCCGGTCAACATGATGACATCATCACGGGCCGCGCAAGATTTCACACTGGATCTTCAATCAAGATGGCGACGGCTGGTTCTTCACGCTCAAATGGATGAGGTAAGTATGATTTTTTTTTTAATTCTACACTGTAATATTAATGTCAGATGCCGCGATCCCGCGATCAGCTATTAACGCGGCATCTGAGGGGTACGATGATGGGGAGTGCAGCAACCCTGTCATTGCACCCACTACTTACAAAGAAATGCAGTTTATGACAAAGTAATTTGACACAAAGGTAATTTTTTTGTAAAATTCAGATAAGCAGTCGAATCAAATTTTCCAATACTTTGCTCATCTCTAGTGACAATGTTAAACTGGAGAACTAGTAATTTTCCTACCTAACCAGTTAAAACTTCACAATGATGACTCACTAGTGTAACAGACCCCTTCAAATTCAGCCATGGAAGGGGCAACTATTTCTTGTTTACTTATAGCATTCATTTCTGTGTGTAGTGCTTCTTTAACCCCTTAATGACCAATGACGTACTATGTACGTCATGATGTGGTGTTAGTTACCGCATCATGACGTGCACAGTACGTCATGAGCTCCAAGTGTCACCACAAGTACACTTGCGGTGACACTTGCTTGCAAACTGGTGTCACGGACAGCAGAGCTGTCCGGACACCCGACAGGGGACCAATCACAGTGGTCCCCGCCTTAGAACCCCTGCGATTGGTCAGTCAGATTTGACTGACCAATCGCAGAGTTCAGCAGCACAGCCCTGATGGTATCAGGATGACGAGCGGTATTAGATTGTCAGCTGTAACATACAGCTGACAATCTAATGTAACGGCCGACATCGCTGCTGGCAGTGATGTCGGCCGTTTAACCCCTTCCATGCCGCGGTCCGTAGGGACCACGGCATGGAAGGGGTTAACAGGGAGGAAGCTCCCTCCCTCCCCCATCGGGCGCTGGTCTGCTGTGGCAACGTCCCGATGGTCACCATGGCAACCGGACGCCATCCGGCTTGCCATGGTATATCAAGCCTGACCAGGCTCCTGCTAAAGGCAGGAGCCTGATCAGGCTTACTGTAAAGTAAAAATACACTGCAGTACACTATATAGTGTACTGCAGTGTATTATAGAGACGTCAGATCCACTGGATCTTCAAGAACCAAGTGGGTCTGAGTCAAAAAAGTGAAAAAAAAAAGTGTAACAAAAAAAAAAAATTAAAAACATAAAAAAAAATCATTTTTTTCCATATATGCACATTTATAACTGAGTAAAAATAAATAAAATAATAAAATACCCTAGACATGTTAGGTATCGCCGTGTCCATAACAACTTACTGTACAAAAATCTCACATGGCCTAACCCCTCAGATGAACACAGTAAAAAAAAAAAAAAAACTATGTAAAAAAAGCCATTTTTTGTCACCTTACATCACAAAAAGCGTAATACCAAGCGATCAAAAAGGCGTATTGCTCCCAAAATAGTACCAATCTAACCGTCATCTCATCCCGCAAAAAGTTAGCCCCTACCTGAGACAATCGCCCAAAAAATAAAAAAACTACAGCTCTCAGACTATGGAGACACTAAAACATTATTTTTTTTCTTTCAAAAATGATATTATTTTGTAAACCTTAAATAAATAAAAAAAGTACACATGTTGGGTATCGCCACGTCCGTAACAACCTGCGCTACAAAAATCTCACATGACCTAACCCCTCAGATAAACACAGTAAAAAAAATAAAATAAAAACTATGTCAAAAAAGCAATTTTTTGTCACCTTACATCACAAAAAGCGTAATACCAAGCGATCAAAAAGGCGAATTGCTCCCAAAATAGTACCAATCTAACCGTCATCTCATCCCGCAAAAAATTAGCCCCTACCTGAGACAATCACCCAAAAAATAAAAAAACTACAGCTCTCAGACTATGGAGACACTAAAACATTATTTTTTTTCTTTCAAAAATGATATTATTGTGTAAACCTTAAATAAATTTAAAAAAGTACACATGTTGGGTATCGCCACGTCCGTAACAACCTGCTCTACAAAAATCTCACATGACCTAACCCCTCATGTGAACGCAGTAAAAATGAATAAATAAAAGCTGTGCCAAAATTCCCAATTTTTGGGTCACCTTGCCCCAAAAAGTGTAATGAATAATCAAAAAATCATATTTACCCAAAAATGGTACCAATAAAAATTTCAACTCTTCCTGCAAAAAATGAGCCCCTACACAAGACAATCGGAAGAAAAATAAAAAAGATATGGCATTCAGAAAATGGAGACACAAAAACATATTTTTTCTCAAAAATGCTTTATTATGTAAACTAAAACAAACAAACAAAGAAAGTAGACATATTTGATATCATCGCGTCCGTAACAACCAGCTCTATAAAAATACCACATGATCTAACCTGTCAGATGAACATTATAAAAAACAAAAAAGAAATACAGTACCAAAACATCCATTCTTCGGTTACCTTGCCTCCCAAAAAAATAATATAGAGCGATTAAAAATCATATGTACCCCAAAATAGTACCAATAAAACTGTCATCTTATCCCGTAGTTTCCAAAATGGGGTCACTTTTTGATTGTTTGTACTATAGGGTGCATCTGGGGAGCTTCAAATGGGACATGGTGTCTAAAAACCAGTCCAGCGAATCTGACTTCAAAAAACAATACGGCGCTCCTTTCCTTCTGCGCCCCGCCATGCGCCCATACAGCAGTTTACCACCACATGTGGGGAGTTTCTGTAAACCGCAGAATCAGGGTAATAAATATTTGAGTTTTGTTTGGCTGTTAACCTTAGATGTGTTAAAGAAAAAATGGACTAAAATGGTAAATCTGCCAAAAAAGTGAAATTTAGAAATTTCATCTCCATTTTCCTTTAATTCTTGTGGAATACCTAAAGGGTTAACAAAGCTTATAAAATCAGTGTTAAGTAACTTGAGGGGTGTAGTTTCCAAAATGGGATCATTTATGGGGGGTTCTACTATGTAAGCCCTACAAAGTGACTTCAGACCTGAACTGGTCCTTAAAAAGTGAATTTTGTAAATTTTCTTAAAAAATGTAAGAATTGCCTCTAAAATTCTAAGCCTTCTAACGTCCCAAAAAAATAAAATGACATTTACAAAATGCTGCAAACATAAAGTAGACATATGAGGAATGTTAAATAATAAATATTTTATGAGATATCACTTTCAATTTTAAAAGCAGAGAAATTGAAATTTTGAAAATTGCGAATTTTTCAAAATGTTTTGTAAAGTTGGGATTTTTTCATAAATAAAGGTGACATATATTGACTCAAATTTATGACTGTCATGAAGTACAATGTGTCACGAGAAAACAATCTCAGAATGGCTTGGATAAGTAAAAGTGTTTCAAAGTTATCACTACATAGAGTGATACATGTCAGATTTTCAAAAATAAGTCTGGTCACGAAGGTGCAAAATGGCCTGGTCATTAAGGGGTTAATATACTTCCACAAAAAATGACCCAGATTTATTATTATTACTTAGGCTATCTTAACCAGCATTTTACAGTGATTCAGGATGGTTGATAAATCTGGTGCTATGACGCAGTGCCTCCACCCACATCTTTTCTGGAGCTCTATAAGATAGCAGGAGGGTCTTCTTCTTCTGCCAGGGGCCGACTTGGAAAACCTCTGGCCAGCTCCTCACACCAGGAAGAAGTTAACTGATTAACAGATTTTTATGGGAAATTGTTAACAATGCTGAAGTACATAAAAATAATGCAATAAAAGGAACAAAGCACAGATTGTAATTCTAAGAAAAATCACTGATGAAGGGGGTGGGCTATCTGTAAGGTCCTCTATTTCAGTCGATAATTGCTAATGAGCGTTCGCATGAACACTTGTTAGTGACCATCTTGCAGTGTAATACCGCTGCCGATTGCCCGATAAATGAGCAAACTCTAGCTCATCGGGCAATTCTGATTTTTAAGCACGATTAAAAATTAGTGCTTGCCGGCGGCAGATCATGCTGTCTAATAGCGAGCTGCCACCGGCAAACCACTAGACAGTATGGGAACGAATGGCATATCGATTGCACCTACCCATGCTGTGGAGGAGATTGCTGAATGTAATAGCAGTGGTCTTCTCTGCTAGCTAGCAAGTGATTCCTGGGAGGGAACGCTTCCCTCCCGACAATCGCTTGCTGATCTGCCTGTCTAATACAGACTTAACAGTAAGCAGTCATGGTGATCGCACACACTATCCTTTGGAAGATAAAGACAGTATGCACTTCCCAGTTATCTGCTTCTAGCACTCAGCTTACTATACCCTATTGTCTAGCAATTAACCCAGTCCAAACATTGGGGCCTGGTTGCAGAAAACATCGGTGCGGTGTTGTTGGTGCAATTACAATTGTCCTGCCGGGGAACCAGCTGGGGGCTGCAGCATTCAGAAGCTTGGATGAGTCTCAGGGAAAGATTCTCGTGGGATGCAGGCTTGGTTGTAGGGGTAATGCAGCAGCTGAGCTTTCTCTTCTCATACAAGAATCACAGGAGCTGTCAGAACTGTGCTGTAATGTCTGCACAGAAACAGGGCGCACTTCTGTCTGTGGAGATCTCTCATTCTCTCTGTCTGCTGGCCATGCTGCTGTCTCTAAGATGGTGGCTGTTCCTCTTCCTTCCTTAGACTTTTCCCTTGGTCCTCCTGCTATTGGCAGCAGGGATGAGTACTCCACTTCACCTGAGAAGAATAAGCACTAATGCCTGCTGCTGTGAGTCCCTGCTTGTAGCTGGCAGCAGCATCATCCACTAGACCCACTGCTTTCTCTGCAGGGGTTACACTTACTTTGAGACTAAATTTTTTGCCAGAAAATTGCACACATCTTAGGTCATGCCCCCTTTGCTGTGAAACTCTATTCCTTCCTGATAATCCTTTTCGAGCAAATTGGAAGGAAGACTAGATACCCTAGTTGTACCCACTTGCACTAATTTTTGACACTTTTTAGATAGCTTTTAGACGCAGGCACAATAGTAACTTTGGGCCACTGTTTTTATGCTAGATTTGCCTTTTAATTCAAAGCACATATCTAATAACCAAGGAGCAATTGTGGGACCTCTTCTATCACCATTTAATGTTCTTGTATGGTATAGATTTAAATTTGTCATGAGAAAGATCAGTATCAATTCAACTTACTTTTCAGATGCACGCAAATCACTACTTTCTATGGCTTGTGGTCCTATCTTCATAGCTGCTGCCAATACGGACAAATAAGTGTTTTCATTGTATGTTAATTAGCCCCTGGGTACAATGAGGGCAGTGCCGTTGCATCCCTGTCTCCTATGCCATGTCTCCCACTGCCAACACTGACGGGCCAGGAAGAGAGGACATTTTTAGACCTGGCTGTAAAGTTTAGCGGGAGTGCATTCAGTGCACATGCTGTACAGAGACAGAGGCATGGGGAACTCCATCCATGTACAGCGCATGAGCTGAATGCACTCCTGTGAATTTTTAGGGCAACGAGAGAATATGTTTTCACTGCCTGGCCTGTCAGTCTTAGCGGTGGGGGCATAGCATAGCCTCTGGGCATTTTTTGCACAGGGTTTTTCTTTTTGCCTTCCTCTGGATCAACTTGCAGGATAACAGTCTGAACTGGATGGACAGGTCTTTTTTCAGCCTTATAAACTATGTAACTATGTAATGGCGCCACCCTTGTTACACCCAGGGGCTAATTAACATACAATAAAATAGGTTATTTCCTCAGATTGGTGGCAGCTATGAAGATGGGATCAAGGGCCATGCAAATAGTGACAGTTTCCTTTGAGGACTGAAAACAAGAAAGATACCTTTCCTTTCCTTTGATGTAATCCAACATTGTTTTGGCAAAAAATGATTGAAAGCTCTACTGAAAATGATTGACAAACTGTTGTAAGGGTTGTGGAGATGAGATCCCTAAACAGGTACTCACCACTGAGATGAAGTCAACCTGGACCTTCCAGGGGTCCTAGAGCAGGCACATGGTATCCCTATATTAGCTATTAGAATTGCATTTTTAAAGGGGTTGTCCATGATGTAAAAACAGGGAATGTGGTAAGATAAAACTATTGTTGGTCCACTTGAGAGAATGGGAGGTCTTTATTCATAGTTGAAGCAAAAAAAACCAAAAACATCTGATTGCAATCATGTTCCTCCGTGATGCCTCATTCTATTCTAGATGATGGCCTTCTGTCCTATCAGTCACATGACATCACTTGTCTCACTGACCACAGAGTCAAGGCTCTTGACACACCTAAATGTTGTGATTACAGACCTAGGAGAGAAAAGTGCAGAGATGATCAGTTATGGAAGATAACTCCCAATTCTAGTCTTCTATTATCTCGTCATAGTGTGTTTACTAAAATATACTATTTCTGGCTTAACAACATCCATATTTTCTCTTGTATTGTTTCAAATATTTTTTTCTTTTTAATTTTAATTTTTTTTCTTTTTTCCATGTTTTATTTTCAGATTTTTCCACATGATACTTTGTGTTACTATTACTGGGTCCTGGTGTGATCAATATGAGTATTGTTTTGGTATTTAATAGTGTCAAATATGTAATAATCATCACAGGCATCTCCTTTCTTGTAAGTGACTGCTACCTTTTATTATTTATTGTCTACTTGTGTTAGATGATTCAATAAAATATAATATTTTTTATACTTTCTTGTGGTGTGTATTCTTTCTAGGTTTTTGTATCTGTACTCCATTGCAGTGCTGTATAACATTTTCAGCTGTACTTCTTTGGCATACTAACGGCTTGGCACTGCAGGTCCTGTTGCACTAAAATGAAACCCGAGAAGTCCCCAGTGACAGTGGACCTGTCCTATTTTGGAGAAAAGGTACCTGTCTGTATGTAAATGAGGCATATGGAGTCATTGGGGTATCTAAGAACAATGACAGAGTTAATGCTGTGAACCTGCCCATCCTAGTTTCATTGACATTATCCTATCAAAAACATGTAATTGGTGGCTTCACAGCAGTAACTCTGCAATTGCTCTGAGAAGCCCCGAGGACTCGATGGACTTTACATACAGAGAAGGACATTTTCAAAGCATATATATATATATATATATATATATATATACAGTACAGACCAAAAGTTTGGACATATCTGTATTAGACTGTGTGCAGCAGGCCTTCATGGTAAAATAGCTGCTAGGAAACCACTGCTAAGGACAGGCAACAAGCAGAAGAGACTTGTTTGGGCTAAAGAACACAAGGAATGGACATTAGACCAGTGGAAATCTGTGCTTTGGTCTGATGAGTCCAAATTTGAGATCTTTGGTTCCAACCACCGTGTCTTTGTGCGACGCAGAAAAGGTGAACGGATGGACTCTACATGCCTGGTTCCCACCGTGAAGCATGGAGGAGGAGGTGTGATGGTGTGGGGGTGCTTTGCTGGTGACACTGTTGGGGATTGATTCAAAAAGGCATACTGAACCAGCATGGCTACCACAGCATCTTGCAGCGGCATGCTATTCCATCCGGTTTGCGTTTAGTTGGACCATCATTTATTTATCAACAGGACAATGACCCCAAACACACCTCCAGGCTGTGTAAGGGCTACTTGACCAAGAAGGAGAGTGATGGGGTGCTACGCCAGATGACCTGGCCTCCACAGTCACCAGACCTGAACCCAATCGAGATGGTTTGGGGTGAGTTGGACAGCAGAGTGAAGGCAAAAGGGCCAACAAGTGCTAAGCATCTCTGGGAACTCCTTCAAGACTGTTGGAATACCATTTTAGGTGACTACCTCTTGAAGCTCATCAAGAGAATGCCAAGAGTGTGCAAAGCAGTAATCAAAGCAAAAGGTGGCTACTTTGAAGAACCTAGAATATGACATATTTTCAGTTGTTTCACACTTTTTTGTTAAGTATATAATTCCACATGTGTTAATTCATAGTTTTGATGCCTTCAGTGTGAATCTACAATTTTCATAGTCATGAAAATACAGAAAACTCTTTGAATGAGAAGGTGTGTCCAAACTTTTGGTCTGCAGGGGCGGTCTTGGCATTTCTGGGGCCCTAAGCGATGTTATGTCCGGGGCCCCCCAATGACGTGTCACGCCCCTGATGACACGCCCTCTGATGACGCCCCCCAATGACACGCCCCCACACACATCAAAGACTTTTTTAACAATAAAATACTGTCAAACAATTAACAATTAACTCACTGTTAAATAATGAACTAAATTACTAAAATTATGTCAGCAGCAAGTCCCAGCTCTTCATTGGCTGAGCTGGGGCATGTGCTGCTGACCATCACTCACTGGAGGGGGGGGTGAAGATTGCCCACAGCCTATGGCGTGTCCCAGACTCCCAGCTCTCTATTAGCTGGGCTGGGACACGTGCTGGAGCCTGGGACACTGACGCGCAGCCGCAGAGTTTGTGTTCTGCTGTGCGGACCGGCCTCTCTGCGGCTGCGCAAGCTTCCAGCTACACTTCCGGACTTGAGAGTGAGCGGGTGCAGTGCGCGCAGCCGCAGTGAGGCCGTTCCGCGGGCCACGGCGGACAAATGCAGTAAGTGACAGCTGGGCGGGCGGTCTTGGGCACCGGCACAAGAGCGGAGCGTGGGGGCCCCATGGACGTCGGGGGCCCTATGCAAATGCATAGGATGCGTGGTGCCCAAGACCGCCCCTGTTGGTCTGTACTGTATATATATATATATATATATATATATATATATATATATATGCATTTCACTTGTTTGATTTTACTATAACAGCACCTGCAGTACCATACAATTAGTTTAATATGCCAAAAATTGCTGACAGGTTTTCCTTTAAGTGTTCCGTAAAGGAAAATCAAACCTTGGAAGAACTAATATAGCTACAGTTTTCACAATTCTTCGCACTTATCAGCCCATCTGCTTTTTTTTTGTGGAACATACAGTACGTATGCCATTGGAAATGCGTAAGCAGGTTCCAATGCTTTGTATTACTGTTTTACTATCACACATATGCCCTGCTTATTCTCCAGATAAAAGTTTGGACATTGGTTTTGGTATTTACTGTCTATGTAATGAAAGGATTACCTAAATCTCTAGATTCTCCAAGGCCCTCTAAATGTTCTGGGCTATTTGCAAGAATTTCTTAAAACATTAGCAGCCATATGATCTACTTGGCAACCTTTGATTTTATTTTACTTACCTTATGTTTATGAAAATAGCTCATTGCTGTGGAAGAATATTACATTTAAGATTATCTAGCGCAGTACAAAAAGTTCTGAAATGCACCTCTCTCTAGCTAGAGTAGATCCTCTACTAGCTGTTTACATATCCTTCAGTGGATGTCATGAAAACCCCTATAAAAACACTAATTGAACAAAGGGTATTCTTATTCAATATTCGCATAAAGTAATTTCATCGAAACTAATCTAGATGTTCTGTCAGCAGATCTCTGAAAAAATATCCCTACCAAATCTCATTGCTGCGCTGCAAATTCACATGTTTTAGAACAGTTGTTTAATTCATACAGAGTTCCCTGAGGGGATCACAGTTATTGTAGATTTTTTTATATGCACTGCCAGCATATTGTAAAAATTACATGCTGTATCCTTGTAGAAAAGTTTGTCTTTAGTGTCAAATTGTCATCAAACTAAAATTGAAATAAAATCTAGCTTGACAGTATTTTTATTAGGAGCTACTAGAGATGAAATGACTTCTTGGGCAATTGGGGAAGTGCCTTAGGCCCGAGACCATAAAAAAATAGAACAAATCAAAATGTAGGTTATATATGTACAATAATTTATATATATACAGTACTAGCAGAAAGACCCGGCTTCGCCTGGGTATATTTCATCTATTTATTTAATGTTTCTGTGTGTCGTTGCAGAGAGAAAGTCAATGCAGCTGACAGAAATTGATTTTTACCTTAATTTTTTCAATCCCTATTGGCTGCGGAGTGGGAGGGGGTGTGGTTTAATGGGACACGGGGGGGGGGGGTTAAGTCCTTCATTTCAGGGTGGCCTGAATTATAGGTTAATGCCATGGTAATTTGAGGAAACACAATGGGTAGCAGTGGAAGAAAACATTGCTTTGCGCGCGGGTATATTTAATCTATTTCATTTAATGTTTCTGTGTGTCGTTGCAGAGAGAAAGTCATCCTCCCTCCCATCCCTGCAGCTGACAGATGTTGATTTTTACCTTCAATTGTTCAATCTCCATTGGCTGCGGAGTGGGAGGGGTCATGGCCTGACTGAGTCGGGGACGTGACGTTGCAAGACCTGGGGCGGGGTTTTAAGTCCTTCTTTTGATGGTGGGCAGAATTACAGGTCGATGCCATGGTAATTTATGAGGACACGCCATGGGTAACAGTGGAAGAAAACATTGCTTTGCATGGGTATATTTAATCTATTTCATTTAATGTTTCTGTATGTTGTTGCAGAAAGAAATCCAACTTCCCTCCCACCCCTGCAGCTGACAGAAGTTGATTTTTACCTTCATTTTTTCAATCCCCGTTGGCTGCGGAGTGGGAGGGGGCGTGGTCTGACAGAATCGGAGCGTGGTTTCGCGAGAACTGGGGCGGGGGTCAGAGTGGCATGAATTACAGGTCGATGAAATGGTAATTTATGGGGACCCACAATGGGTAGCAGTGGAAAAAAACATCTTTTATTAGTACTGAATGGTCGTAGTCTAAAATTAGTCAATTTCATCTACAATTTTTATGTGTCGTTGCAGAGAGAAATTCACCCTCCCACCCCTGCAGCTGATTTTTTTCAATGTGGATTATCAAGATGCTTCGAACGGTTGTAGTCTGAAATTAGTCTATTTCATCTAAAATTTTGTGCGTCATTGCAGAGAGAAATTCACCCTCCCACCCCTGCAACTGACAGAAGTTTATTTTTCCCTTCATTCTTTCAATCCCTGTTGGCTGCGGAGTGGGCATGACCTGACAGAGTTGGGGGTGTGGCTTAGCAAAGCGCTTCGCATAGGTGATTTAATCCATTTCATTTAATGGTTCTGTGTGTCGTTGCAGAATGGCTGCAGAGTGGGAGGGGGCGTGGTCTGACAGAGTTGGGGGCGTGGCTTAGCAAGACGATTCGAACAGTTGTAGTCTATAATTAGTCTATTTTATCTAAAATTTTTGTGTGTCGTTGCAGAGAGAAATTCACCCTCCCACCCCTGCAGCAAACAGAAGTTTATTTTTGCCTTTATTTTTTCAATCCCCGTTGGCTGCGGAGTGGGAGGGGGCGTAACCTGACAGAGTCGGGGGCGTGGATTAGCAAGACGCTTCACATGGGTGTATTTAATCTATTTCATTTAATGTTTCTGTGTGTTGTTGCAGAAAGAAAGTCAACCTCCCACCCATCCCTGCAGCTGACAGAAGTTGATTTTTACCTTTATTTTTTCAATCCCTGTTGGCTGCGGAGTGGGAGGGGGCGTGGCCTTACAGAGTCGGGGCGTGGCTTAGCAAAGCGCTTCGCATAGGTGCATTTAATCTATTTCATTTAATGTTTCTGTGTGTCGTTGCAGAATGGCTGCGGAGTGAGAGGGGGCGTGGTCTGACAGAGATGGGGCGTGGCTTAGCAAAAGGCTTCGAACGGTTGTAGTCTATAATTAGTCTATTTCATCTAAAATTTTTGTGTGTCGTTGCAGAGAGAAATTCACCCTCCCACCCCTGCAGCAAACAGAAGTTTATTTTTACCTTCATTTTTTCAATTCCCATTGGCTGCGGAGTGGGAGGGGGCGTGACCTGACAGAGTCGGGGGCGTGGATTAGCAAGACGCTTCGCATGGGTGTATTTAATCTATTTTATTTAATGTTTCTGTGTGTTGTTGCAGAAAGAAAGTCAACCTCCCACCCATCCCTGCAGCTGACAGAAGTTGATTTTTACCTTTATTTTTTCAATCTCTGGAGTGAAAGAGGGTGTGGCCTGACAAAGTTGGGGGTGTGGCTTAGTGAGACCTGGGGCGGAGGTTTTAAGTACTTCTTTTAGGGTGGCCTGAATTAAAGGTCAATACCATGCTTATTTATGAGCCCACGCAATAGGCAGCAGTGGAGGAAAACATCTTTTATTACTACTGAACTGTAGTAATAGAAAAAAACATAAGTTATATTTATGGTAACCGGAATACCTTTAACAGTGTCAGTGAATAGAAATGGATGAGATCCTCAGCTGCTGATAATTACCTGGTTGTTATGGAAACCTGCCCTCCCTGTGTGTGCCTTTGCAGAGAATGGCAGTTGGAGTTTAAAACCAAAGTTCCCAGTTGTAATGTTGGCTAATGGAGATCATATTTTGGGAATATCTCAGGAACTGTATGACCTAGAGAGTTGAGACCTGGTCTAAAACCTTCCCGGACACCTTATGTACCTGAGCGCCGAATTTGGTGAAAATCGGTCCAGTAGTTTGGTCGAGCATAGAGAACAGATAGACAGACAGACAGAAACTCATTTTTATATTATTAAGAGATATTGTCATAAATGCCTGTCATGTGAGTTGGCTGTATAAAATTCAGTGAGACGTTGACTACCAGTCTCTTGCCCTCTAAAGAAGGGCAAAATTGTGGTATATTCTCCTTGACTGGCCATCTCTTAAATATGAGTATTCACCTTACAAAAATCAGCAAACACCACACTCATTTCAATATTTTAATGCCTTTTGATGTTTCATTGTTCTCTGTTTAGCTATAGAGATTTTACAGATTTTACTTTATTTAGTAAACCTATCAAAATCGACCTATGGTGGTTAACACAAAAAATACGAATAATCCAACCAAACAAAGACCACTGTGTATAACCAGATTACTGACAGTTCGGACAATCATAATTTCAAAAAAGCTTTATTGTAATCCATATAAGTTAAAACATTAAACTCGCAAGGTCAATACCAGATAAAAGCAAAAAGATCCATAGGGGGACACTGGGGTAGGGATTAGTATATCAAAATACATAAGATACACAACGGTCTCATGGGCCCAAACAAGGACTAGTTATAAAGAATCAATTCATCCACATCAGTATACAGTATCAACCAATAATTCATTAGGCGTAAGGTTTTACTGTGAAAGTATCACAGTAAATAAACAAAGTGTTAGGCATAAATTATTTCTCACAGCTTGTGCCTCCCAGCTTCCTACCAGACCTGTGTCCCCCACTTACCCAACGCGTTCCGCCTACCGGCTTCGTCAGGGGAAGTCAGGGACAGTCCCACAGTAGCCATTTTATACACATCCCGATTAGTTCAATATAAAAAACCTGATATATGCTTACCAATGCGTTAATGTATGCAAGAAATGCCCAAACAATGGCGTCAGTGGAGCGCCCAAAGCAGCGCATGCGTGCGCTAGCAGACGTCACGCTCCTGCGATATCATGCAGGGACGAGATGGAGTATCAGCGTGACTCCGCCACGCACGCATGACCAGAAGTGTATGCCTACCACTATTAGCACTTTATTAGGATATGTAGTTTGGTCTATTTGTATATATATATAAATGTGTATATATGGGGGTATGGTATACCAGCATATACACTTATGTTTATTGGTTGAAAACAGCTTTGTACTGCAGCACTTTTTAATGTATTTGTATTGTTTTTTTAACACTAAGTAGCGGGTTTCAGTCTTGGTAATTATGTGCATATATGTAAAAGAATTATGTAGCTGTATTTAATCACACAATTATCAGGTTTTCTGATTTTTATTCACATACTTACTTTTATTTTTTATTTTATTTATATATATATATATATATATATATATATATATATAGTATCAAAAAACTGGGCAGCACTCCCATATAAAACAAAAAGATCCTTTATTTACCCGTACAGAGGGACCGCGACGTTTCGGCTCAACACTAGAGCCTTTCTCAAGCACAAATAGTGGGGTGTACAAAGTATATATGCAAAAAACACAAGTGTGCATAATAACCAATTCATAAATCCAATCAGTCAAAAAAAGTGCAAAATACAATCAATAATACATATAAAGTGTAAATATATCACAAAACATAAATATATACTGTGTGTAAAAGTCATAATATATAGTAATATCAATCCATCATACATAAAAAACACATAAGTTAGATAAATTCATAAATTGCCAATAATGGCAGTGCATGTGCAAAAAATAAAAGCTAATTGAGACCTACATACTGCGTCAAGGAGATAGGAGAAATTGCCCACATGTACGCCACACTCAGCGTTCCCAAAGAGCCACAGCGCATGTCCATGCTATGTATATTACCCTGCATAAAGCGCTGGTTACTACGGCAAGAGCTCAAACCCAGGGTTTGAGCTCTTGCCGTAGTAACCAGCGCTTTATGCAGGGTAATATACATAGCATGGACATGCGCTGTGGCTCTTTGGGAACGCTGAGTGTGGCGTACATGTGGGCAATTTCTCCTATCTCCTTGACGCAGTATGTAGGTCTCAATTAGCTTTTATTTTTTGCACATGCACTGCCATTATTGGCAATTTATGAATTTATCTAACTTATGTGTTTTTATGTATGATGGATTGATATTACTATATATTATGACTTTTACACACAGTATATATTTATGTTTTGTGATATATTTACACTTTATATGTATTATTGATTGTATTTTGCACTTTTTTTGACTGATTGGATTTATGAATTGGTTATTATGCACACTTGTGTTTTTTGCATATATACTTTGTACACCCCACTATTTGTGCTTGAGAAAGGCTCTAGTGTTGAGCCGAAACATCGTGGTCCCTCTGTACGGGTAAATAAAGGATCTTTTTGTTTTATATGGGAGTGCTGCCCAGTTTTTTGATACTGTTTATGGATGGTCTTTGTCGGGCCTGGGGCGTGCACCTCATTAGTGTGATTTTCTGTGCTGCCGATGTTTTTTCTTTTTTCTATACTGACTAGTATTTGGCTTTGCACGGTTTTTTCTTTTTTCCTTGTTTTCCATATATATTTTTAACATGTCGTATGAGGATATTACCCTTGCAACAAGTGGGACTTTTTTTACCCAAGAGGATGCGGACAGAATACTTCAGGGCGTATCAGGTGATGCAGCATTCTTGAATATACCCTCCGTTAAGGAGCTAATGAGAAAGTATGAATTTTTGAATAGGCGTTCCACTGCCTTAAACCTACATATGATCACACTGGGGGAATATTTCAAGATGCAACGCATTCCACGCGGTATGCGTTCCAATGTGAAACCCAATCTTTTCTCTGAGAATGTGGACTTTTGCAAACGTTTTGAACAGCTTTCTAACCAGTATTCCAGGGACTTTATTTTGCTTAATCTGGAGTTTTTACAAACAGAGCTTGCAGATATTAATACACAGTTGTCCGTTTTGGAGGACTCTTTACACCAGCATATGTCGTTTGATGAATTTGATAAATATAAAAATGATTTTACATCTCAGTTACAAAGATTTAAGGCAGAATCTGAGGAGGTGAAACGAGCAAAATGGAACCGGGACACAGATGACTACAGGAAAGGCACGGTTTACAATTGGCGGCCGGATGATGGACAATATATGGGACGACGGGATGGTAACAACAAGAGGAAATATAAACGTCAGCAACTTGTGAATACACCCACTGATTCTTTTTTAGATCCAGTTCTGAGGAATCTCGATCCAAACATACCAGGAGAGGTGGTAGAAAACACCGCCGTTATTACAAGAGCACGTATCAACAAGACACGTCCACAGGGGGTCAGAACACCGGTAACAAGGAAGAAACAATAGTGATTAATATATCATCAAAGGTACTCACAGCGGCGCAGGTGAGCGTTTTGTCCAGAGGACTTTCGTTTTGTCCCAGTATACATGCGAATTGGTTTGATCTGGAGAGGGATTTGTTTTCCTTCTTCAGATCTATCAAATTGAAATTATGGTTTCGGGAACACAGTTGGACTGATTCTTCCAAGTGTAGTGAACTGTCATTGAAACATCTGGGTTTGACAACTAAAAGCCAGTTTACACCAAATATTAATGTTCCAGCTGTCGAGGCCTTTTGCTCGGCTGTGCGGAGAGATATTAATGGTTTGAAGCGGTCCACTGATTTGTGTCATTTTGAACATGCTAATTTAACCAGTGAGGAATATGAGGCGATTTCTTTACTGAGATTGGACGAGAGCGTGACTATCAAGCCTGCGGATAAGGGTGGTGCCATCGTTGTTATGGACACCTCCCTGTATCTCGCTGAGATTGATAGGCAACTGTCGGACACTTCAGTATATCGCCCGATATCAGGGGATCCGAAGTTTGATATCGCACATCGTATTAAACAAGTCATTACTGAGGCATTAGTGGGTGGCATTATTGATGAAAATATAGCAACATTTTTAACTATTGATCATCCGGTAACCCCGGTATTGTATACATTACCGAAGGTACATAAGACCCTTAACAATCCTCCGGGTCGCCCGATTGTGTCGGGATCCAATTCCATTTTATCCAATATTTCAATCTTTTTGGATAAATTGCTACGCCACTATGCCACTGATTCTAAATCTTATGTTCGCGATACCTCGGATTTTTTGATTAAATTGCAGGAGTTACAAACTGAGGATCTCACTGAGGTGTTATTGGTATCTTTTGATGTGGTCAGCCTGTACACCTCGATCGATCATGACCGGGGTGTACAGGCTGTACAGAATTTCATTTGTACTTCTGACTGGACTGTTCCTTGCCAACAGTTTATACTGTCTCTTCTTCATTTGGTGCTACGATACAACTATTTTTTGTTTCAGAACCAATTTTACTTTCAAGATAGGGGCGTGGCGATGGGCAGTAATGTAGCCCCTACCTATGCTAATATGTACATGAGACACTTGGAGGAAGATGTCGTCTATGTCTCCCACCACTTCTCCCATGTGTTGAGGTGGTGGAGATACATAGATGACATCTTCCTCCTATGGAATGGGACGGTTGAGGAACTTATGCTATTTCATGATTTTCTAAACCGGGTTGACCCTGATGTGAAATTTACAGTAGTGCACTCACCTGATTGCATACAGTTCTTGGACACTTTGGTGTTAAAAAGGAATGGGAGGTTGGAAACGGATCTATTTGTGAAATCCACAGATAGGAATTCATTATTGTGTTATCACAGTTGCCATCCTAGAAGTATGGTTAAGCATCTTCCATACAGTCAGTTTGTGAGAGCTAGACGTATAGTGTCTAATGAGGGTAGAATTGAGGGAATATTGGATACTATGACTGAGAAGTTCAAAACTAGGGGTTACCCCCGTGGCTAATTTATGCCAGCAAAAACAGCGGGTTCTGAGTATGGATAGAGCCTCAACATTGGTACCCTCACGCAGGTCCTCTGTGTCCAAACGCATGCACTTTACATCCACTTTTAGTGAACAGAGTAATCAGATAGGGAGCATAATACGCCAACATTGGATGACTTTGAAGAGATGTTGCCCCCAAGTGGAGGAGTTTAGTGTTCCTCCTGTTTTTGCGTATCGTCGATCCCGTAATTTAAAGGACCATTTGGTACACTCAGATGTGATACCTAAAGGTGCCTCTGGACAAACTTTCTTGGCCCCTAGAAAAACGGGGTGTTTCCCTTGCTTGGGGTGCGTGAACTGCCGGCTTATGTTGAAAGGCGGGCGGTTCACCCACCCTGTTGCTGGTAAGTCCTTTGAGATAAAACATTTCTTGACGTGCAATTCTGATTTTGTTGTTTATTTGCTGGTGTGTCCTTGCCAGCTGATGTATGTAGGTGAAACTACATTAGATGTGAAGACAAGGTTGAACTATCACAGGTACACGATCAGAAAAAAGAGACTGGATCTACCAGTGTCTAAACATTTTGTGGAATTAAAACACACGGAACAGCAGTTGCGTTTTCGCATCATTGATTATGTCCCTCCCCCTAGACGTGGTGGTGACAGGACAAAAACTTTATTACGTAAGGAACTTGAGTGGATTTACCGTCTTAACACATTGAGACCTAATGGTCTCAATGTGGACTTTAATATGAATGCCATACTTTGATTGCCTCTGATGTTGTGTCTGCCCTCTTGGTTAAGGTGGATTTACTTCTATACAGTATTTGTTTTTAATTTTTTTCTTTTTGCTTTTTAGGGACCTGCATCTGTTTTCAAGGTGGTGGAGTGTCCGGAAAAATATATATACTTCAGAGCCACATTTCGCATGCCCTATTGGATATTTTAATATTGTAATGTGCTGTTTGTGTGACTATACAATGTTATATTGGGGACAAGGCACTATTGTGGTGGTTAGGAGGATGCTGTATGATGTGCTGGTCTGTATTCTATGGACGGGCACGATACGGCTACCCTCTGAGCGGGGTTGGTACCCGCAGTAAAATGTGGGTTTCCGACCAATACTGCTCCCATCTAATGAGCCTTAATGTTACCCATTTAAATACAGGAGAATCCCTGTTGTGATGAGTAAATGTGTAAGTCACTGAACTACGGCGCTAGAGGTTTTTATGGTCTCCCACAGCTAAGATGGCGATGGGGACTGCTTTGTGAGTAGAGCGCATGCGCTGGTATTTGGTTGTGGGCTACCCTTACTTGGAATGGAGCGCTGGATATCTCCAGGCTATTGCGCATGTCTGACATGCGCTTTGGGTTTGAGCTCTTGCCGTAGTAACCAGCGCTTTATGCAGGGTAATATACATAGCATGGACATGCGCTGTGGCTCTTTGGGAACGCTGAGTGTGGCGTACATGTGGGCAATTTCTCCTATCTCCTTGACGCAGTATGTAGGTCTCAATTAGCTTTTATTTTTTGCACATGCACTGCCATTATTGGCAATTTATGAATTTATCTAACTTATGTGTTTTTTATGTATGATGGATTGATATTACTATATATTATGACTTTTACACACAGTATATATTTATGTTTTGTGATATATTTACACTTTATATGTATTATTGATTGTATTTTGCACTTTTTTTGACTGATTGGATTTATGAATTGGTTATTATGCACACTTGTGTTTTTTGCATATATACTTTGTACACCCCACTATTTGTGCTTGAGAAAGGCTCTAGTGTTGAGCCGAAACGTCGCGGTCCCTCTGTACGGGTAAATAAAGGATCTTTTTGTTTTATATGGGAGTGCTGCCCAGTTTTTTGATACTGTTTATGGATGGTCTTTGTCGGGCCTGGGGCGTGCACCTCATTAGTGTGATTTTCTGTGCTGCCGATGTTTTTTCTTTTTTATATATATATATATATATATATATATATATATATATATATACATTTTTTGTAAATTTTGGGTCCCCTCTACCTGCCATGCAATTCTTATGCAATAATGCCCATTGTTATTCTTGCAGAATGATCCTGTTTGCGATCGTGTGACTTATCTGGTCATGTGATCGGGCCTGGATATGGGCTTCTTCACTGCTTGCCCTTGTCGCGATTAGCATGCACCTTTACATAGTGTATGCGACATACGCAATAGGGATTTCTGGAATTAAAGGGTTATTCTCATTTTAGACAATGGGGGCATATCGCTAGGATATGCCCCCATTGTCTTATAGGTGCAGGTCCCACCGCTGCGCCTGGTGGTGGCCGGACCCCCGGAAACCTGGGGTCCTCCAGGTGCAGCGCTCCCCGCTCCGTTCTGGCTATAGGTGCGGGTCCCAGCGGTGGGACCCGCACCTATAAGACAATGGGGGCATATCCTAGCGATATGCCCCCATTGTCTAAGATGAGAATACCCCTTTAACCACGATAAGGGCGGCAGTGGTAGGCATACACTTCTTCGCATGCATGCACGGCGGAGTCACGCTGATACGCCATCTCGTCCCTGCATGATATCGTGGGAGCGTGACATCCACTAGCGCACGCATGCGCTGCTTTGGGCGCTTCACTGACGCCATTGTTTGGGCATTTCTTGCATACATTAACACATTTGTAAACATATATCAGGTTTTTTATATTGAACTAATCAGGATTAGAGATGAGTGAGCACTAAAATGCTCGGGTGCTCGTTATTCGAGACAAACTTTTCCCGATGCTCGGGTGCTCGTTTCGAGTAACGAACCCCATTGAAGTCAATGGGAGACTCGAGCATTTTTTGCAGGGGACCAAGGCTCTGCCTAGGGAAGGCTGGGTGAAACCTGGAAACCTCAGAAAATGATGGAAACACCACGGAAATGGACAGGAAACAGCAGGGGCAGCATGCATGGATGCCTCTGAGGCTGCCTAATCCCACCATTACCCCAAATTCTCCTGCAACAGCCTGGTGGTTACCCTCATGGAAATTGTGCTCACCCAGACCAAGAAAGGCGAGGCACATGCCCATCACATGTTAGGGAAGCACCCAACTAGGTGCAACAAAGGTCCATCACCCATGCCCATGCTGGCACTGCTCTCCTATCCCCAGCCACACGATGCAGGCATAAGCCTGATACAGCATGGCGGTGACACCAACAAGTGACCAAGTTAGATGAGGTAGCAGGTGAGCCACCCAAAAATTTAGCCTGACGCAGCACGGCGGTGACAACAGAGTGACCGAGTTAGACTGAGGTAGCAGGAGGTGAAGCACGGATGGTAATTCGAAGGAGGAGGAGGAGGGGTTGGAGGAAGAGGCATAGTAAGTCTGAGAAACTGTGACCGAGGTAGGCCCCACAATCCTCCAAGTGGGCAGTACATGAGCGGCCCCAGGGTCAGACTCGGTCAGAGTGACCGAGCTACACGACGGTAGCAGGTAGAGCACATAAAAAATTTAGTGTGGCCCTGTATGTGGACGTTGAGGGCCTGGAGGCTGTCTCCTTGAGAAATGCTCAGGGTGGCCGAACGCCGGGCTCGACGGCGGACCCTTTTCGGGTTATCGATTGTCGAAATGTTGGCTTACATCAGGTTTAGTATCTGTTCTTATCAGTTGCTGTGGCTGTTGGTGGTAAAGTGGTGCTTCCTAAGCAGTTGACCTGGGTTCGATTCCCGTCTATCGCATTATGTGGCCCTGCGGAAAAATTGATTGGAGAGAGGGCCTGTAGGTGGACCTCCGGAAAAATTGTTTGGAGAGAGGACCTGTAGGGGGCCCTCCAGAAAAATTGTTTAGAGAGAGGGCATGTAGGTGGACCTCCGGAAAAATTGTTTGGAGAGAGGGCCTGTAGGGGGCCCTCCGGAAAAATTGTTTTGAGAGAGGGCCTGTAGGTGGACCTCCAGAAAAATTGTTTAGAGAGAGGGCCTGTAGGTGGACCTCCAGAAAAATTGTTTAGAGAGAGGGCCTGTAGGTGGCCCTCCAGAAAAATTGTTTAGAGAGAGGGCCTGTAGGTGGCCCTCCGGAAAAATTATGGTAAAAGAGTGCCAGTTGGACCTCTAAAAAATTGCGTTTTTTTGGTCAGCGTTAGGCAAAGACGACAAGGAGGAGGAGGAGTAGGAGGAGTAGAGAAGAGGAATCGGATACATAAGTAATGTTAATCTTTAGCTGATTCCCCCGGAGGAGATTTGAATTCCGGTGAAATCCAGGCTTTGTTCATTTTAATAAGCGTCAGCCTGTCAGCGATGTCAGTTGACAGGCGTGTACGCTTAAGGGTGATGACGCCACCAGCTGCACTGAATATCCGCTCTGACAACACGCTAGCGGCAGGGCAGGCCAGCACCTCCAAGGCGTACAGCGCCAGTTCAGGCCACGTGTCCAGCTTTAAAACCCAGTAGTTGTATGGAGCAGAGTGATCGATCCGGACGTTGGTATGGTCAGCTAGGTACTCCCTCACCATCTTTCAGTAAAGCTCACCCCTACTTTGCCTAGACTGGGGACAGGTGACAGTGTCTTGCTGGGGTGACATAAAACTGGCAAAGGCCTTGGAGAGCGTTCCCCTGCCAGTGCTGGACAAGCTGCCTGCTCGCCTCCTCTTCCCCGCTACTTGGCCCACAGAACCATGCCCTCTGCCGCTAGTGGCGTAAGATGGGAAGGATTGTTTCAGCTTGTGCACCAGGGCCTGTTGATATTGATTCACTCTCATACTCCTTTCCTCTACAGGGATGAGAGTGGAAAGGTTCTGCTTGTACCATGGGTCCAGGAGAGTGAACACCCAGTAATCGGTGTTTGAAAAAATGCTTCTAACGCGAGGGTCACGGGATAGGCAGCCTAACATGAAGTCTGCCATGTGCGCCAGAGTCCCAACACGTAAGAATTCCCTCTCCTCACTGGCCTGACTCTCCATTTCCTCCTCCTCCTCCAAGTCCTCCTCTTCAGCCCATACACGCTCAAGAGTTAAGAAGGACTGAGCACTGGTACCCTCTTCTGTCTCGCCGACATTCTCCTCCTCTTTCTCCTCATCCTCATCCCCCTCCTCCGATACGCGCTGAGAAACAGACCGGAGGGTGCTCTGGCTATCAAGCGACATATCTTCCTCCACCGTCTCTTGTGACAAGTGCAAAGCATCCGACTTCATGCTGAGCAGTGAGTTTTTCAACAGGCAAAGCAGCGGGATGGTGAGGCTGATAATGGCGGCATCGCCGCTGACCATCTGTGTTGACTCCTCAAAGTTGCTCAACACCTGGCAGATATCAGACATCCACGTCCACTCCTCATTGTAGACTTGAGGAATCTGACTGACCTGACTACCAGTTCTGGTGGAAGTTGACATCTGGCAGTCTACAATGGCCCTGCGCTGCTGGTAAACTCTGGATAACATGTTTAATGTCGAATTCCATTTCGTGTGCATGTCGCACAACAGTCGGTGAGCGGGCAGTTGTAGGCGGCGCTGCGCTGCCCTGAGAGTGGCAGGATCTGTGGTTGACTTGCGGAAATGCGCACAGATGCGGCGCACCTTGGTGAGCAAATCAGACAGATTGGGGTATGTCTTGAGGAACCGCTGAACTATTAGATTGAACACGTGGGCCAGGCATGGCACATGTGTCAGTCTGCTGAGTTGCAGAGCTGCCACCAGGCTACGCCCGTTGTCACACACAACCATGCCTGGCTTGAGGTTCAGCGGTGCAAGCCACAGATCGGTCTGCGCCGTGATGTCCTGTAACAGCTCTTGGGCGGTGTGCCTTTTGTCACCTAAGCTCAGCAGTTTGAGCACCGCCTGCTGGCGCTTACCCACGGCACTGCTGCTGCGCCTAGAGCTACCGACTGAAGGCGCCGTGCCCACGGATGGTAATTCGGAGGAGGAGGTGGAGGAGGAGGAGGGGTCGGAGGAGGAGGCATAGTACGTCTGAGAGACCGTGACCGAGGTAGGCCCCGCAATCCTCGGTGTGGGCAGTACATGAGCGGCCCCAGGGTCGGACTCGGTCCCAGCCTCCACCAAGTTAACCCAATGTGCCGTCATTGATATATAGTGTCCCTGCCCGGCATCACTTGTCCACGTGTCCATGGTTAGGTGGATCTTCTCAGAAACAGCGTTGGTCAGGGCACGGATGATGTTCTGTGACACGTGCTGGTGTAGGGATGGGACGGCACATCGGGAAAAATAGTGGCGGCTGGGGACCGAATACCGAGGGGCAGCCACCGCCGTGAGATTGCGAAAGGCCTCGGTCTCTGCCAGCCTATAGGGCAGCATCTCCAGGCTCAGCAATTTGGAGAAGTGGACGTTGAGGGCTTGGGCATGTGGGTGGGTGGAACTGTATTTCCTCTTGCGCTCCAGCGTCTGCTGTAAAGACAGCTGAACGCTGCGCTGGGACACATTGGTGGACGCTGTGGAGGATCGTGGAGGCGAAGGTGTGGTTTTCCGGCGGGAGGCGCTCGTGCCGGGGTCCTGGGCAGGGGGTTGACTAGCAGAGGCAGCGAGTGACACAGGGGAAGGAGCAGTGGTGTGACCCGCAGGTGAACGGCCTTGGTTCTATTGAGTGGGGTGTTTAGCACTCATATGCCTGTGCAAGCTGGTGGTGGTTAGGCTAGCAGTGGTGGAACCCCTGCTGATCCTGGTGTGGCACAGGTTGCACACCACAGTCTGTCGGTCATCCTCACTTTCTTTAAAGAACCTCCAGACTTGCGAACATCTAGGCCTCGCCACGGGAGCTTCACTACGTGAAACAGTTGCTGCTGATGCACCAGCTCTGGCCCTGCTTCTCCCTCTGGCCACACCACTGCCTCTTCCAACCTGTTCTGGTGCAGCACTCGCCTCCACCTCAGAAGCACTGTCTTCACTCGGCTTATCAACCCAGCTTGGGTCAGTCACCTCGCAATCCTCCGATTCCTCAGTCTGCTCCCCCCTCGGACTTCCTGCCCTGACAACTTCACCACTGTCTGACAACCGTGTCTCCTCATCATCCGACACCTCTTTACACACTTCTTCCACTAAGTCAACAATGTCATCATCATCACTCACAGACTGCGACAGTTGGAAAACTTGGGCATCGGGAAAGAGGTCAGCAGCAACCTGAGAAGTGGTTTGTGACTCTGGGAAGGGTCCAGAAAACAGTTCCTCAGAGTATGCCGGATCGCATTCCAAATTTTCCTGGGAGGGGGCAGACTGGGGGGATGTTATTACGTACCGTGCAGTATGGAGCAATTACACGGAAACTATTAGATTAGGCAGACTTGGTCTACTTAAGTGCAACCCAGACAAATGTCGCACAGAGATTTTTGTAATGTAGCTGTATCAGTGAGAGCAAAAGACCTTTTTTAATTACGTGACGTACAGAATGTGTCACCTGGACAGAAAATACGGATTGTGCTTTGTATATAGGTGGATAAGTTAGAGCAAAATTATGTATGTTATTACGTACAGTGTAGTTTAGAGCAATTACACTGAAACTATTAGATTAGGCAGACTTGGTCTGCTTAATTGCTACCCAGACAAATGTCGCACAGAGATTTTTCTAATGTAGCTGTATCAGTGAGAGCAAAAGACCTTTTTTAATTACGTGACGTACAGTATGGGTCACCTGGACAGAAAATACGGATTGTGGTTTGTGGTGACTGGACAGCTGAACTGTGACACACAGAATGGTTCCACACAGCTGTATGAAATGGATTTGTATCACTGAGATAAAAGAACAAAAAACAATTTTTTTTATTTTTTAATTTTTTATTTTTATATATATATATTTTTTAGCGTGATGTGCAGAAAATATCAGAGAGCAAACTCAGCCCCTGCTGACTGTGGCTATTTTGACCGCAACCCAGAAAAATGTCGCACTCAGATTTTTCTAATGTAGCTGTATCAGTGAGAGCAAAAGACCTTTTTTTAATTACGTGACGTACAGTATAGGTCACCTGGACAGAAAATACGGATTGTGGTTTGTGGTGAGTGGACAGCTGAACTGTGACACACAGAATGGTTCCACACAGCTGTATGAAATGGATTTGTATCACTGAGATAAAACTATAAAAAAAAATTGTTATATATGGCGATAGCTGCACTACTAGTGCCAGCCAGCCCAGAGGCAAAAAAAAAAGTCTTGTAGCCCTTAGAAGGGCTGTTGGGTTCTTTTGATATCACTCCTGCCTAACAGAGAACTAAATCCAGGCCCTAACACTCTCCCTGAAAAGGGCTACTGTGGGACTGTCCCTCATTTCCCCTGACGAAGCCGGTAGGCGAAACGCGTTGGGTAAGTGGGGGACACGGGTCTGGTAGGAAGCTGGGTGGCACAAGCTGTGAGAAATAATTTATGCCTAACACTTTGTTTATTTACTGTGATACTTTCACAGTAAAACCTTACGCCTAATGAATTATTGGTTGATATACTGATGTGGATGAATTGATTCTTTATAACTAGTCCTTGTTTGGGCCCATGAGAC
This sequence comes from Rhinella marina, assembly GCA_900303285.1. Taxonomy (NCBI): domain Eukaryota; kingdom Metazoa; phylum Chordata; class Amphibia; order Anura; family Bufonidae; genus Rhinella; species Rhinella marina. The sequence goes on from ONZH01013758.1 coordinate 109,464, forward strand.
CGTTGTGTATCTTATGTATTTTGATATACTAATCCCTACCCCAGTGTCCCCCTATGGATCTTTTTTGCTTTTATCTGGTATTGACCTTGCGAGTATAATGTTTTAACTTATATGGATTACAATAAAGCTTTTTTGAAATTATGATTGTCTGAACTGTCAGTAATCTGGGTAAACACAGTGGTCTTACTAATATGTGAACCATTTTTGCCCGTGAGTGTTTGGCCTCCATAGCAACAACGTGATGTTAGTAATCTGCAATATCTGGTTTCAAACAGCCTATCATTCCTGTCAGCTAAGAAAACATTACACTAGTCTAAAGGCTTCTGGCCCTGATGGAAATGACATGTTCTGTCTTCTAAGTACGCCAACGATCTTCCACCAGGACTTCTTCTACAGGTCTGTTGGTTACTCCAATTTGTGATGTATGCCGTATGAAGAAATGAAGATGTCCACAGATGTGTTATTCATTATTCTCAAAAAGCCATTTGCAAATATATATGTATCTCATGTGGTACACCAGATCCATGCCTGTCCAGTTTCAGTTTCTTTTTTATCTACACAAGAAGGCTCATTAGACAACCTCATAAAAAATGGGTCATTAACATAGCTAATCAGATGTTATATGGGTTTTCTGGGACATTTATACTGATGACTTATCCTCTTGATAGGTCATCAGTATTTGATCGGTGTTGTGGCTTTCTCTCAGTTTAGCCTAGGCCATGTGATCACGTGATGTCATGTTCATCGGTCACATGGCCCTGGAGCGGTTCAGCCCCTTTGGAGTGAATGGGGCTGAGCTGCGATAACAAGCATGATGAGCAAAAAGGTAACAGTGTTTTGAGCTTTTGACTATCAGGCTCCATATCTCACCATCCACTAGAGCTTTGAACGTGAGACTACTATAATTTTATAGACAATCATCTTGGCTATCTCATACGTAAATAGTCCTTGCCAATATTTAGCATATGATTAGTAACTAGTCTTGTAGGATACTCAAATATAGCTCAGAATTTAGACCACCATTGATCCTGGTCAAGTATCTAACACTTTTTGCTTTGAAACAAGCCCATATCTTCAGGTTTCCTCCACTGAACTTGACAGTTCTTTCAATTTATCAATCTGTTAGCCCTCTTTTCCCTTGTTTCTTCCAGACCCATTTGCACCAATCAGAGCCCAGTCTATTGACTTTTGTCTCATTGCTCCAAATCACCCAGGTCCAATCTTCTACTGTCGACTATTCGTACTTTTTTGCATACTCGAGGCTTCTTCACCTTTTTTTCGGGCCACCATTTCAGACTTGTGTAATACGCGTTGCACGGTGCTTTTATGGACATCTGTGATCTCACTATTGCAAAGCATACAAGCCGCCTCCACTGCAGTGTTTGTCGCACCAGAACTATTAGACCTTGTGATGAGCCGACTTGTTGACTCCGATTTTTTGCCTGGATGTCCACCTCTTGGCTTTGCAATGGATGGACAGACTTAATTTCATATTCTTCCAACTAATAACACACTGAGCTATTAGGGAATGTAGGAACAGGTTGTAATTTGTAGTATATGAGATGAAAAAGATTGTTCCACCACCAGGAGCAAAAAAGTAATAATGCAGTTACATGACAAGAATCTGCATAACTTATCATATGCTAAATAGTTCAAAGTCCAATTTCTATATGAGATAGCCAAGATAATTGTCTATAAAATGATAGTAATCTCACGTTCGAAGCTATAGTGGATGGTGAGATATGGAGCCTGAAAGTCAAATTTTCAAAACATTGTTTTCCTGTTGCTCGTCAGTGTAGCTGCTATCAAATGGATGGTCCTGTGCTTGGTGAGCTGAGAGAAGTCCATGGCACTACTGTGACCACCAGTGCATTCTCAGCTGATCAATAGGGGTGTCGGACCCCTACTGGTCAGCTACAGATGACCTATCCAGAGCATTGGACATCAGTATAAAAGTCTCGGAAAACATCTTTAAGGAGGAGTAAAGGGTAAGGATCTCTTCACACTAACATTTCCTGTATGCCTTTTTTCCTGTTAAAAAGTAAGACTAATGCACTGAAATTTCCATGACCAATTCCTATTATTTCAGTTTAATTTTTATGCTGTCAAATGCTCTTTTTAAGTACCTACCTCGTTTTGTCCATTAGGAAACATCATTTTCACAGACTAAATAGCTCAGCATGCCGCACTATTTGTCACAGTAGAAAGGTGAACACAATTATTTTGAATGTTGTTGTCAATGACATAACAAGTAGATGGAATGATTACATTTTACTTTTTATTTCATTATATTAATCTTATCCATTAATATCCCATTGATTAGAATAAGGAAGCAGAGAATAAAGATGAAAACCTGCACATTGATGCCTGAAGCAAACAAAAAATGGTCATATTACCAAAGATGAGTCTGTTGTTTTGGATGCTCATACCCCTCCAATTCTTCATGCAGTTCCAATTTTTTAATAGAATTGGGAAATGTTTTTATGTATGTTCCTTTATATGTATATGACTTTTGCCATTTACTTTCCGACATCTTTTGTATTTGCCTCTTTTTTGATGGCATACTCCTGCAACTACTTAGTATTGTTTGATGGCCCTTATAGACTCTTACAGACCCATTTAAGCTATTTAGAGTCATCTGCTAATAGTAACCTACAGTATTTTATAAATGTTGATATAAATGATGTAGATGGTAAATGATGTAGAACTCTAAACCAGATCTAAACTCTAAACTGTAATGTAAAACCAGGTATGGCTCAAAAACACAAAACAGATTCAAATCCTTCTATTATACTTCTGTGTAGCCTCCACTCCTGGTTTTGGCTCACAATCAGTGATGGAAATCACCGACCAAATCGCTGAAGTGTGAAGTAGGCCTAAATGGACAGGCTGGATAGAAAGAATAGGATGAATCAGTACTAACTCAAGGGCTTCTCATCATGAAGCACAGGTAGCATAATGACTTCCTAGAATGCAGATAAGCTCCATCAGACACCACAATGAACACTGTGCTCTAATCCTAACTATTTCTGTCATGTAGAAAGGTTTCCTGGGATTCCTAATGGATCCCTCTAATAGATACAAGAATGGTTATAAATGGATTGCAGATTCTGGGGGATAGCGGTATTAAACCATTAACTTTATGTTGTAGAATGCTTATAAATAGATATAATAGAATTATACTAATGTACTTCTTTATTAAGAGTTGCCTTTTTTTGGTAGGCATAAGTTGAATAGACATGAGAGTCCATATAAATTCATTGAACACATTTAAAGATTAAGAAAATGTACTTCAGTTACATTCATATCCTGCTCATTCCCTAAGAGCTGTTTATTTAATTACATATAAAAAGCTTAACTCTGCTTTTTTAAATTAAAGCAAGCTACCAACTTTTCCATTAAAGGAAATTAAAACTTTTCCAATGAAAACAGAAAACCAGTCTGTATTACGCTTTACAAATATCACAGGGCACCAGCAGAAGACATAAAGGTCCTCCTGACAGCTGCTGATAAGTGTGCCCTATACCAGATGAGCATGTGGGTCTGAAACTAGGCATAGGAATAGCATAAATGATGTGAATACATGTCTATAACGTGTTGAAAGAGTGTATTCTGATACCACATCTGATATAATCATTGCTCCCATTTCTCTGCATTTCCTTTGGGCACTGTGGTTTCCTCACAGAGTCTGAAAACATACTGGAAAGTAAACTGAATGCTCCCATGTTGGCCCTAATAGTGTGTGGTGTATGAGCAGGACTGTGGGAGGAGATCAAGGTGCCTTAGTGATTGGTACTGTTGGCCTTTGGTGCTGTGGTCTTGGCACTGAAACAAACAAGTAAGAATCACAGAGATGGTATCTTCTCCAAAAATTCTTCCAAAATTATTTGTATACTGTATTGAATGGCTTACTAAAAATATACCTGTTTGGTTGGCTTAGGGTAAATTCACATGTGGGAGATTTGCTGCAGAAATGTCATGGGCTTCTTTCACACGAACATTGTGTTTTGCGGATCCGCATATTGCAGATCCGCAAAACACTCATACCAGCCCATGTGCTTTCCGCAATTTGCGGACCAAACATGTGGGGGATATCATAAAAATGCCTATTCTTGTCCGCATTTGCGCCATAGAAAAGAATGGGTCCGGATCTGAGCCGCAAAATATGCGGCTCGGATCCCGCATAAAGTACTGCTGTGTGAAAGAAGCCTAATGCAGAGCTCTTATCTCTGATCTTATGACCTCATAAATACTTCTTTAAAGCTGCATTTACATGAGCCACTACAGCCAATACATGAGCCGAATTTGCTGCTCATGCAGGCACCACTGATCATAGTTTATGGGCAGCAGATTGTGTGGTCTAAACAGTGATCTGTTGCTTAGAAATCATGATTCTGTATGTCCTTATACATTGGAGGAGATCGCTACATGTAAATACAGACTCCTACATGTAAATACAGTCTCCTTCAGTGAGCGAGCAGTCGACTGTCGTGAAGGAACGCTTTCTTTCCAACAATCAGCAGCAGAATCGTCTCGCGTAAAGTCACCTTAAGCCATATTCTTATCTGTTTGATAAAAACCGAGCTATAATGTGTGCTTATGAAGTCAGGAGATCAGACATAAGGGCTCTACATGAGCCATCAGCTGAGTGAATTACAAAAAAAACTGAAAGTCACAGCTTGCAAACAGACTGTTTTTTTAACCCCTGTTTCTCAAGAACAGCTGGACATTTTTTAATAAAGACCAATTGAAAAAATTATTTTTAGCCCATAATGAGTAAAGTGCAATCATTTAAAAAATGCCCCCGAAGGTGTACATAGCCTTTAAAATCTGGTCCATTCATCTGAATAGAGTTGTTGGAGGCAAGCATGTGACTTTCTGTATTCATACGAATTGAATAATCACAGAACTTTTTTGCAAAGATTTTGCATGTGAATATTCCCTTAAAGGGACCACCTCTATGCTGCCCTCACTGAGTGTTATAAAACAGCTGTTATAAAACTACAACTACCAGCATGCCCGGACAGCTTACATCTATCAGCCTACAGTAGGGCATGGTGGGAGTTGTAGTTTTACAAGAGCTGGAGGGCTGCAGGACATGAGCAGAGATCATTGCACAGGAATGAGAGGAAGGAACATGGACTGAACTTTCCCTTTCCTCTACTGTCAATAGTCTGGTCTCTTGTTATCTGCCTCCAGCTTTATAAAGGAGTCCTGTCTGTGGTAATAAGGAAATTACTGCTGACCCCTATGTACACAACCTAACCTGAAAAAGGACCGTTAAAGTGATCCAGCTGTGTAGGCTCAGTGACCAGATTGAAAAATGTAAATATTACAGGATTTTATTTGATATTGTGACATGGAAATTGAATTATGACAACAAATGTTTTGATAAATTACAAAAATGTTCTGACTACAGACAACATCTGGATGTAGTGCATGTAAATACACCATGACCTGGCGCTGTGTGATGTGAAGTCACAGTGCAGTGCTAGGCCTGCAGAAGACCTGGGAGCAGTATCAGCTCAGGAGAGGTAATTTCATTTTTTTTTTGTCTGATGGAGCTTGGGGGTCTGATACAGAGGTCTGGTCTGAGATCTGGGGAAGAATGGGGGTCTGATACAGAGGTCTTATGGAGCTTGGGAGTCTGATACACAGATCTGATGGAACTTATGGGTCTGATCTGAGGTCTGGGGAGAAATGGGGGTGTGATGAAGGTCTGATAGGGGGAGGAATGGGGTCATATTGAAGCCTGATACAGAGGTCTGATGGAGGTTGGGGGTCTGATCTGACGTCTGATGAAAAATCCTTTTTTTCTTATTTTACTCCTCCTGGATGCATCTTATGGACTGGTGGGTCTTATAGATAAAAATTCCCTTATTCCCTTATCTGCAACATCAAATATATATATATATATATATATATATATATATATATATATATATATCAGAATAGAGTATAACATTCCATATGTACTAGAGAATATATTGATAGTCACTATGGGTAAAATAAGTAACATGCATTTTCCTTGCACAGACTGTGATTTATTGGAAAAGCTGTGATACATTCACTCTATATAAAATGTAACTTCCAATTTTGTGAATTTCAGCTACCGAAAGTTATATTTTATTCAGATTGCAGGCTTCATCACATCAAATGGGTACAGCCATTTTATGCCTCAGTCTTTTTAAATGAAAGACATTTTATTTGTATGTACCAGACGCAGAAACACAAGATACAACTCCTGTCATCAGTCCATTTCCTTTAAATTGATAATAATTTACAAAATTCATATATAAACTAAAATGATAAACTTATGTAGATAAAGCATTGAGATGGGTTACCTAAGGCTCACAAGAGAAGACTATTTGGATGCTATTTGTGATGTTAGGTATTCTGAGCTACCTTGATATGACTACTTCCCATTATTCTAAAAGAACTTGGCCCCTACAGAAATACATTAGTGGGCTAATCTGACCTTGCATTAATGTTACAAAATTTGAAGCATTTGAAGAACAAATGTGTTTACTTATTGATTTAATTATTACATTTAAATGTCACCATAAGTTCTTCTTTAAACAATATTTTTTACTTCATTTACTTCTTTTCAAATCTGTATTTTTTTTTTACATTAGAACTTATAGTGACAACATACTCTCCAGCGCTGTACAGAGATTGTCACTATTCACAACTATTCCTGTATATCATGGTGCTGAAAATTTACTTACTTAACCAATATGTTTTTCACTTAAAGGAACACTAAATGCAGAAAATAAAAAAAATATCCCAACACTTCCTCCCTTCTTCGTTTCTTTCAGTTGGTCCTCAGCCATGCACCTCCTTGCTGTCCTGTGAGAAGCTATAAGACAAGTTACTGGAACAGGAACCTCACTGTTGTATCTTGTCTGCAGTAGAGCAAAAAGATTGTTAAGCTATACCTCTTGGCTAAATGCTGCCCCAGCACCAAGTCAAAGATGGACTAGATCAGCAGAAAATTAATTCTTTCTCTGCAAGATTTCTACAAGTCTTGATGTGTTAGGATTATGAAAACTGATAGATAGTTAGGAGAACTATACTTCTTGTTTGTCATTCACTTCTAGGCTTAGTGTTCCTTTAACCCTTTGGCAACATGTGACTACCAGGAAGTGACGTCATGATGATGGGATAGGCACAGGAGCTAAGTGGGCCCCTGATCAATGAAGGGGCCCGGCTGTGACTGACAGAAAAAAGGAGCCCCTACACAAGACAACAGGCAGAAAAATAAGAAAATATGGCTTTCAGAAAATTGAGACACAAAAACATGTTTTTTTTTCTCAAAAAAATGTTTTATTATGTAAAACAGAAACAAAAAAAAGACATGGTATTGTCGCATCCATAACAATCTTCTCTTTAAAAATAACACATGATCTATCCTGTTAGGTGAATGCTGTAAAAAAAAAAAAAAAAAGAAAACTGTGCCAGAACAGACATTATTTGGTTACCTTGCCTCACAAAAAGGCAAGCGATCAAAAATCATTGGGGTCATTTATCAAACCGATGTAAAGTAGAACTGGCTTAGTTGCCCATAGCAACCAATCAGATTCCTCCTTTCATTTTCCAAAGGAGCTGTCAAAAATGAAAGGTGGAATCTGGAAAGGTTGCTTTGGGCAACTAAGCCAGTTATACTTTACACCAGTTTGATAACTGATCCCACATATGTACCCCAAAATAGTGCCAATAAAACCTTATCCCGTAGTTTCCAAAATTGGGTCAATCTTTGGGAGTTTTGGGAATGGATACCGAGTCAGGAACCTGATTTGGTCAGTATCCAGGCTTATAGGTTGACCATCCAGGGCTTGGCTGGTTGGCATAGTAAACCTCCTAAAGCAGCCATGCAATGGATCATGACTAGGTAATTTCCTGACAAGATTGGTAGGGTTCTAGAGAATGTGGCTCCAACCTCCTAATCAAAGTACTTTAAAAGTAGTAAAAATAGCAGTCTTTACACCAAAGAAGCACATAAATTTAAGTGGGTATGGATCTAGGGTTTGAAGTTTTTCCACATTAATAATTTTCAGGATAGGATATATATATATATATATATATATATATATATATACTAGCAGAAGGACCCGGCTTTGCCTGGGTATATTTCATCTATTTCATTTAATGGTTCTTTTTGTCGTTGCAGAGAGAAAATCAATGCAGCTGACAGAAGTTGATTTTTACCTTCATTTTTTCAATCCCCATTGGCTGCGGAGTGGGAGGGGGCGTGACCTAATGGGTCTGGGGCGTGGTTTATCGGGACCTGGGGGGGTGCTTTTAAGTACGTCTTTTGAGGGTGGCCTTAATTACAGGTAAATGCCATGGTAATTTTTGAGGAAACACAGTGGGTAGCAGTGGAAGAAAACATCGCTTCACATGGGTATATTTAATTTATTTCATTTAATGTTTCTGTGTGTCATTGCAGAGAGAAATTCACCCTCCCTCCCACCCCTGCAGCTGACAGAAATTGAATTTTACCTTCAATTTTTCAAGCCCTGTTGGCTGCAGAGTGGGAGGGGGCGTGGCCTAACCGAGTCAGGGGCATGGTTTAGCGAGACCTGGGGTGGGGGTTTTAAGTCCTTCTTTTACAGTGAATAGAAATAGCTGGGTTGTTATTTAACTGAGCTCCTCAGCTGGCTGCTAATTAGCTGTGCTGTTATGGAAACATGCCCTCCCTGTGTGTGTCTGTGCAGAGAATGGCAGTTGGGGTTTAAAACCAATGCTGTCAGGCTAATATTGACTAATGCAGGTCATATTTTGGGAATATATCGGGAATGTTATGTCCTAGAGAGATGAGACCTGGTCTAAAACTTCCCGGGCACCTGATGTACCTGTGTGCCGAATTTGGTGAAAATCGGTCCAGTAGTTTGGTCGCGCATAGAGAACAGGCGGACAGACAGACAGACAGAAACTCATTTTTATAATATTAAGAGATATACATTATAGCCACACTAAATGGTCCTGTCATTAGATGGAAGCTTAGAGGCTCTCAGGAATGCTTGGTGACATCTGTCATCATAAGCGGTCCATTCCGACAGCAGAACACATTGCATGAACAAACCCCTGGGCTAATCATTACTTTTTTTAATGTGTCATCATATTGAGTCTGCAGCATCCTCAAGTTCCCAGAACATACGGTCTTCGTGTAAAGCATTCCATCTTGGAATTCCATGATCTGTCATAACTTCGCAAGAGGGATTTCCTCTCCATAAAATCTGACTAACACCTTGGATGCCTCATTACAGTGTTCACACTTAATGAATATAAAAAGGACTTCCAGCTCATCGTGACTCACTGCTTATAGAGGGAGCATTAGACACAATGCGCACTGCCAAAATGGATCTTGACGTGAAACTGAAGTAAAAAAAAACGTTGAAGATTGGAAATGAAAGGTCTTTTCATAAGCAGTATATTTGACTTTTCAGGGCAGTGTGCCTGCGAAATATCAAAACTTGCCTGTTTAAAAGGGAAAAAAATGGTTTAATGCAGCTTTTCATGCTGCTCTTCAGTGCACTTCTATCGCAAATTATGTATGTAATGTATTACTAAAAGATTTTGATTTAGGCAATTCCAAAGGTAATAGCATCTTTGAATAAACTCTCAATCTTTATTCAAAGATTTTCACACATATTATGTTTAGTGACTTTGCTGGATCAAGAATCTCAGGAGAAGTGTAGTGAAGATGCATAATTAAGGGCAAGCAAGTTCCTCAAAGATACACTCGGAAAATGGATGGAGGGTCCCTGTGAGTCCCATTTAATCTCCTTTTCAGGTTTATTCATTAAATGCTGCCTCTAGTTGACAATGAACGCACTGGCATATTTAAACGTAAAACCATCCAATTTTATCACAATAATTACATATTGAATGTTGGCAGCACACATAATTCTCCCTCGTCTCTAGTTGTGCCACTGGGATTGTAAAGTTACTTACTTGACTGTTTGGGAACCGTGGCATGGGATATAAAATTGAAACGTAAAGAGCAAAAATAACTATGAGCATCCTTTACAGACATTATTCAATAAAATATGTCTGAAGTATAGAGAAATAGTCAAACCATTTAAAAAGAACCCGCCACCATGTGCAGTGTAATCTGTAGATGGCATGTTATAGAACAGGAGGCTGAGCAGACTGACTTCAGTTGTACACAGGGGAGGTGTTATCATTGATTGATAGTATTCCTTGTGTAAGTGTGTATACAGATATAGCTTACAGTCACTGATTTGTCCATGGGGGGAGGTGTTATCAATTATTCATAGCATTCTCTGTGTAAGTGTGTATGCAGATTTAACTGTCAGTAACTGATAACACCTCCCCGTTAGAGATGAGCGAAGCGATTCGTCGATTCGTTGATTCGTATCGAATCTTGGGACTTTTCAGCTGCGAAGCGAATCCGAATATTAGGTGATTCTCTTCGCTTTTGTACGCATCGCTACGTAGTTTGTCCGCTAAATTATACGCTATTCTACGTATAATTTAGTTACTCTATACGCTGTTGCGCAGACTCCTCCCTGGTAGTTACTCTACACGCTGTTGCGTACGAATTCTATTCAGCGATGCAGACTCCTCCCTGGTAGTTCCGCCCACTTCTCCTGCGTGCGAGGAAGACGTGGCAAGTCAGCAGAGTAAGATGGCGGCGAGACAGTGAGGTCCTGACTGGGGAAGCATGTTGTGGGCAGACGACCCCTATGAGGAGAAGGAACCGTAGGAGATCTATCTCTCACAGCTCAACAGGAAGTCGGATGAGGTGCCTACTGAGGTGGTGACTCCACTGGCTGACAAGGCAGAGGCGGCAGGAGTTCCCGCTCCGCTGCGCAAGGACTACTCCTTACGCCAGAATTTGATGGTCCCTGAGGCTGTCACCCGGAACGCCCAGACCCTCTGGGAATATAAAAAGCTGGTGGAGGAGTGGGTGGTGCAAGTTTTGGAGCACCCACGGTCCGGTGACCCTAAGCTGGAGCGCCGAAGGGGAACTGTTATTTGGTTCAGCATGGAGCAGGGAGTTGGTTTCATCGGTGAAAGGAATTATATGTTAACCGCCGTTCGGTTAAGTGGCTGCATCTTCCGCCCATACACCACAATTTCCTGCCAAACCTTGTGTCATGTGGTTCTTCTCTCTAGTATTGGTGTAAAGGTGTAGTATGCAGGGGCAGGTTAGCATGTGCACTCCTTATAACCCTGCTTCTGTCCATTTCGATTAGAGATATAATTGTCTGCCTGCAGTAGCTCTGGTACATACTGGTGTTGTCTCAGCAAGGCATCATGTCCTATGAAGCCATACTCAGGAATCATATAGGGAGTTGTGGCTGGCTGACACCTAGCAGAAAGTACAGTTATATACATTATTCAAAATAATGGGTAGGATAATGGAGAGCCTCAAATACACATATATGGTTTAAAGAACACCTGGCAACTTTCCTAACATGCCTGTTTTAGTAATTACTGAACAATAACAATTCTAGAGCATCAATTCTTATTACTCTATGATGTACCATTCCCCTATTATTCCTGCTATATATTTATGACTGAATTGTCAGCAATCTGCAATGAAGGCCCATCTGGAAGTTATCAGTTGGGTTGGGGGGGGGGGGGTCCCTGCTCAGAATGTTCAAGAACACACCCCAGATGGTAACTCTCATTTGTACCTTTATGACAGACTGCTGGTAATTAATTTATAAATGTCAAGCAGGAATAACAGAAGAATGGTGCAGCACAGAGTTCTAAGAATAGCTGTTCCAGAAATGTTATTACATGGGGAATGCAAGTACGGTAGTTACTAAAATAGACGTGTCAGGGGAGGTGACTGGTCTCTTTTAAGGCACTGGAGCGATGCAAATATAGTGGTATCACACTTCAGAAATTCAGCCAATAAGAATGGCACATGACTGGTCCTGGAGTGGCAGGGACAGAAAAATTATTATAAATTAATTTCAACATGATTTTCCATTGAAGAAAAACCAGTGAGGTGAAAGTGTGGTGGTGCAACAGGGAGCCGGAGGCGCACTCCCTCTCTGCTGCCGGCTCCCTGTGAAGAGGCGGAGGGAGGATCTGGCGATGTGCGCGGCCAGCGTCCTCGTCTCCATGGCAACTAGTAAGGGCAGGGGTTGAGCACTGATCTGGATGAGTCGGCGCTCGGTAACAATACGGTGCACGACTTAGGTTATGTGAGGCTGGCCACGTGACCCCTCAGTGTGACCTATTTAAACAGGCAGCCCGCTGGCCACAGGTTGCCTGTGATTGGTTTCATCCTTTGGATTGCCACACTAGCGTTTGTCCCTATAAAGTTGTTATTGGATTCCGGACCCTGGCTTGTACCCTGACTCTTGTGTTTGACCCCCTTGGATTTGATGTGATTTACTGGTTTTGACTTTTGGCTTCCCCTGGTTCTGGTTTGTGTCTCTGATTTGGATTTTGATCGCTTTCTCAGTATTGAACCCTGGCTTGGTAACTTTGCGCTTCTGTGTTGTTCTGTCATTTGTTTATTTGTCTCCCATTTTTCCCTTCCCTTTAAGGCCCAGCACTTAGCTAAGTTAGGGACTGCCATCCAGTTGTGGACTGCTACTTACGGCGGGTGATGCAATCAGGCATGGACAGCAGTGTGGGAGGACTCTCAGGGCTCACTTGCCACCTATCGTGACAGGCGGGATATAAGGAATAAATGCACATAGTAAAATACCACATATAGCAAAATAATAAAACAAAAGCCACAAGTGGCTATTTCCTTATTTTAATATTAACACCATGAATAATATTACGTTGTAACTGTATAGTATAGAATCAGCAGCAGGTAATAACTTTGGCGCCAGAACTACACAGCACTGTACGAAGCTGGTAACTCCAGCACTGCTTCCAATTGCTTCAGTTACCATCTCCATCCAGTGCACAATGCATGGAGTTGTGTAGTTTTTCGCACTGGAGCTACAAGGTTTAACAGATGATCATTAGGAATTTGGGGGTGTTGGACCTCTGCTGATCTGACATTGAAGGCCTATTCAGAGGATAGACCATCAATTTCAGTATCCTGGACAACCCCTTTAAATGATGAAAGTTTGGCAACCTCCAATAGTATAAATCGGTAGGGGGCGGAGACCACCACCAATCGCTAGAACAAGGAGAGAGAAGTGCGCACCTATCACACTCTCCTCAATGCAGAAGATAGAATCAAAATGAACCCATAGACTTTCTGTTGAACCCGTCTCCTGCAGCGAGAAGAGAAAATGTAATACACCAGCACTTCCCTCTCCATGTTCTACTAATTAGTGGAAGTCTCAGAGCTCAGACACCCACTGGTCTCCACTTTTGATATGTCTTTATGACATATCAAACTTTTTACCAAAATTTGGTGACCCTTCCCTAGGGTCATCCACATGATAGAGCAGAGCAGGATGACATGGTATGACATCCCTGCACCTGCTCTTGATTCAGGGGCGGACACAGACAGGAGAGGGACCCTGCCCCCCCCCCCCGGACATAACCCCCTCTCCCCCCACTCAGCCGCTCTGACATTTCATACTCCGACACTCTCCCTTGACCTGGGTTGTTTTGTTTACATTTTTACACTGCTAGGCGGAGACGTCACTGGCACTGATGGGCGGCTTTACAGGCTTGGGCGGCAATTAAGCCTGTCCATAAGTGTCAGTGATGTCACTGGGCTCACTGCTAGGCGGAATTCCCCCCTCTACATAGTATGGCCAGTGGTAATAAGGCTCCCTACAGTGCCCTCAGTACTAATAAGGCGCCCCTATAGGGCACCCCTAATAGAAATAAGGCCAATCTATAAAGCACCTCTATAGGGCCCTCAGTAGTAGTAATGCCCTCCACCACTTCCCACAGTATTTATAGTGCTACCTGCAGTGCCCCCTGTAATTATAATTCCTCCTGTCGTACCACCTGGAATTATAATCTTCTCTGTAGTGCCCCCATAAATTATAATGCTTATCCTCTCCCTCCAGTCTTCTATACAATGCAGTTCCATGTAAAGAACATCACTCCTCTCCCTCCAGTGTTTTATACCATGCAGTCCCATGTCAATAATACCAGTCCTCTCCCACCAGTCTTCTATATGATACAGTCCCATGTAAATAACATCACTCCTCTTCCCTCCAGTCTTCTATACCATGCAGTCCCATGTAAATAACACCAGTCCTCTCCCACCAGTCTTCTATATGATACAGCAGGGGCGTTGCTAGGCTAAAACATTCGGGGCCTGGGCCCCTGATGTTTTCTCCCAGGCCCCGAATGTCCTGCCTGTTAGACAAATAAAATTGTATTGCTGTCCTCAGGGAGGAAGAGGTAAGTGAAGGGAGGAGCAGAGGGATGCTGGGAGTTGTGGTTATTTAACTGGGACTGTATGGCAGAAGGGAGGGATGTTATCATGGGACTGTGTGTTGGAGGTGACTTGGGCAGGGTTCTGTTAGGGTACTTTCACACCTGCGGCATGGGACTCCGGCAGGCTGTTAGGATCTATGCTGCCGCAGGTGCACATGTGGGGCCGGAACTACACTCTGGCCCCATTCACTGTAATTTGAGCGGGCCACGGATCCGGCTGCAGCACGGCAACCCCTGCCGAGAGGCGGCCAGAACAAAAGTACAGCATGTTGTACTTTTTTCTGGCCGCCTCTCGGCAGGGTTTGCCATGCTGTGGCTGGATCCGTGGCTCGCCCCCCATTAGAGTGTTTGGAGCCAGAGCGTAGTTCCAGCCCCACACGTGCACCTGCTGCAGCATGGATCCGGCGGGCTGTTCACCCACCGGAACAGCCTGCCAGAGTCCCCTGCTGCAGGTATGAAATTAGCATTAGGCTACTTTCACACTTGCGTTGTAAGGATCTGTTTGTGAGATCCGTCACAGGCTCTCATAAACGGTCTAAAACTGATCAGTTTTGTCCTAATGCATTCTGAATGGAAAAGGATCCGTTCAGAATGCATCAGTTTTGCTTCAGTTCAGTCAGCATTCCGTTTCTGAGGCGGACACTAAAACGCTGCTTGCTGCGTTTTGGTGTCCACATGACGAAACTGATCCAAACTGGCTATTTAAAAGATAATACAACCGGATCCGTTCAGAACAGATGCAGACGGTTGTATCATCATGAAGGAAGCATTTTTGCTGATACATGACGGATCCAGCAAAAACGCTGGTGTGAAAGTAGCCTTATTTACATTGGACTGTGGCGTGGAGTGATGTTATTTACATGGGACTGTATGTTGGAGGTGGATGTGGGAAGGAAGTGATGTTATTTACATGGGACTGTCTGTTGAAGGCGGCTGTTGGAGGGAGTGATATTTACATAGGACTGTATGTTGATGACTGCTATGGGAATTATGTTATTTACATTGGACTGTATTTGGAGGGGGCTGTAGATAGAGAGGGATGTTATTTACATGGGACTGTATATTGGACGGGGCTGGAGAGATGGTGTGATGTTATTTACACAGGAGGGAAATAGCTTTATTTACATGGGACTGTATGGTGGAGGGGCTGAGGAATTATAATTTCTGAGGACACTAAAGGGAGGAATATAACTACAGCAGGCACTTCAGGGCGAGCATTATAACAGTAGGAGGAACGATATAAATACTGGGGGCACTGTAGGAGTATTATAAATCCAGGGGGCATTAGGCGTTCTTATTACTACTGGGGGCTCTATAGGATGGTCTTATAGATCTGCCTTATTTCTACTAAGAACACTATGGGGGCCTTATTACTACTGAGGGGTCTGTACAGAGCTTGATTACCACTGGGGGAACAATAGGGGGCCTTATTTCTACTGGGGGCTCTGTGAGGGCATTATTAATACTGGAGGACTCTTCTAGTAATGGGGACAATCTTGGGGAGCATTATCAGTGCTGGGGTCACTGTAGGGTGCAGTGTTACTAATGAGGGAATTATTACTGGTAGGACTATTACTATGGGGGGCACTGATATTTTTTCAGGATAGTATTTGGGGGTATAAGGGAGCACAGCGAGCAGCAGGATAACACTGTGGGGACTCCAGGTTAGGGGATGATGATAGAAATGTGAGAAAGCTAAGATGTCTGTGTGTCACACTCTGCAGAGACGAGACGGCTGAGAGAAGTTGTCCGGGCCAAATGGAGAAGATGATGACAGAGAAGATCTACATCACAGAAGACGTCAGTTGGGAGGCACTGGATGTGAGGTATGTGCTGCTGTTGGGACGAGGGTTGACATAGAGAATTGCACCATATTCATTGGGGCTTGGGCCCCGGATCTTTTGAGACCCTAGTAACGCCCCTGTGATACAGTCCCATGTAAATAACTTAAATCCCCTCCTTCAGCCGCTCCAACACAGTCCCATGTAAATACCATCACTCCTTACCCTGCAGACTTCTATAATATCAAGTCCCATGTAAATAACACCAGTCATCTCCCCCCAATCGTCTGTAACATACAGTCCCATGTAACTGACACCCTCCCCCCCTCTAACATACAGTCCCAGTTAAATAACATATTTCCCTATCACTAAGCAGGGAAGAGGTATAACACTTACATGGCATCACAGGTCTTCACTGCTCAGCGCTGTCTTTCTCTGCACTGGTCATATGACGGTGACCTCATAACAGGTCCTACCACCACTTCCTATGTTGAAAAGATCACATGACTATGATGTCATCCCAGGTCCTTCAGCTATGGAGTAAAGGCAGAACGGCAGCAGAGTCACAGTAAGTCCTAATCAAGGCCCCATCCCCCACACCTATGCTGGCACTGGAAAGGGCCCCCCTCCCTCTCTGGGCCCCTGTGCAGCTGAAAATGCTGCACAGACGGTATGTCCACGCCTGTCTTAATACATTGGAACAGGTATAAACAACATTGCAGTTCTTATGTGTGTAAAAAGTAACAAATTGTCAAAAATAGTTTTCTATCCCTTTTTTAACTGCAAAGAAATAATTTAATGAAACAAAATGATCTGCATATCCCTTGGCAAAATCTAATGCTATCATATAGTCTAATGAATTACAGTTCCCTGTGGGCATCACAATGTGTTCAGTTCACTTTCTGCGCAAGTAGGAATGATTCATGTAGTCCCTATATCTAAGGAAAGGGCAAATAATTAAATTCTCAGATATTTTATTTAAAGTAAATCTGTCACCAGCAAACTGTTTGCATAGCCACATAGCTGTATTTCATTTTATTAAAACACAAGCTTTGTCTCTGAGTTATGATACTTAATATGCAAATTAAGCCTTTAGTGCAATGAATAGAAGTATAGTTGGTCGGCACTCCTGGCTTGTGATTGGTGCTCTGTGGTATAATTATATGAAGATGTGATGGAAACCACGGCACTCGGTAGATTTTAAACGTTTAGTAATTTATTTAATCCATCCAAAATTCAATCTGTGGACATCGGCCAACGTTTCGGTCTACACATAGACCTTGTTCACGGCCTAATATATATATAAGAGGTAAGTATTACTTATATGATACAATAAGTCAAGCAGAAAAAAGGCAGAATATAATGCAGAAAAAAATTATATACACACAAGATATAGGTAATGGAAGGCAACGCCTTAGTCACAATTGCAATAACAGTAGTAATGTCACGTTCAATAAGATATAAAGACATCCATGTGGAGCTTCATGCAGCAGGTGACTCAATATCATTGAGGATATCATAAGAAACAGAGGTCTTCATTGAAGAGGTCCTACCTCATAATATATAGTAGCTCATAGTTTGTACATAATATAGGGTCAAGGTAAAAAAGAGGCACTTAGTAATAGTAGTGTGCTGGAATATCGCAGTCCAGGGGAAGGGATATAATGCATATAAAGGCTCATAGAATGTTCATGGCAATAGTATCGCTTAGCAATAAATAAAGTCAAGCAGGTAGATCTCAGGAAAGAAAAATGCCCCATGAGTCCAGAAAGACAAACTGCAGTGGAGCTGATTAAACTAGAGCTGTGGCAGTAGGCATTTTCATGGAGTCCTAGGAGGCAGGTAAACTGTAGTGTAGCGGTAGAGATTTGATACAGTCATTGGTGGCAGTGGGGCTTACCTCAGATACGTCCAGCGTTCCAGGTTCAATGGAGAATGCTGGCATGAGAATGGAAAGCGCGGGCATAAGAAGCGCCGGCCGCCCGTCACGTCAGGGCGGCGCATGTGCACTAGGTGTGTGAGGCCAGTCAGGGTACTGGCAGGCTGGAAAACTGACGCAGGCGCCCTGAAGTGCTAAATTATGTACAGGAGTAAGGGAGAGGGGAATAGGATAAAGGAGGTGGATATATACATAGATGAATATGTAAATAAGTGTATATGGATATGTCAATAGAGTATAAAAGATGGGTATTAGAGCCAATGAGAGACATGCAGTCAAACATGCAATAACAGGTCATGCAAAATAAAGAGTAAATGCAGAGTTTGTACAAATCATGCAATTAGTGAACTTATACTATTAGTAGCATGCACTATTAATAACAGATTATGAGCTACTACCTGAAAGTCGAGGGGTCATTTGGTCTATGGAGGGAAGGAGACAATAAAACATTAGAAATGCAGCAAATGTGCAATTATGAAATACAGAAATCAAATTCTCTATTTAGACCCTTAGGAGATAAAGTACCAAGTTGAAAATCCAGAACGCCTCGCGTTCTTTTAGTCGTGCGATCCGGTTGCCCCCTCTTCTTCCTGTTTGTACTTGTTCGAGGACCTGATATTTAAGTTGGTTGATTTGGTGTCCCGACGATTTCTATATCCAGAGAAAAGGGACCGCAATGGGGGCCAAAGTAGCCCCGCCATATGCTAATGCCTTTATGTCTCAGTTTGAGGATGATTGGGTATATGAAGCATGGAGGAGGAGGTGTGATGGTGTGGGGGTGCTTTGCTGGTGACACTGTTTGGGATTTATTCAAAATTGAAGGCATACTGAACCAGCCTGGCAACCACAGCATCTTGCAGCGGCATGCTATTCCATCCGGTTTGCGTTTAGTTGGACCATTATTTATTTATCAACAGGACAATGACCCCAAACACACCCCCAGGCTGTGTAAGGGCTATTTGACCAAGAAGGAGAGTGATGGGGTGCTACGCCAGATGACCTGGCCTCCACAGTCACCAGGCCTGAACCCAATCGAGATGGTTTGGGGTGAGCTGGACCGCAGAGTGAAGGCAAAAGGGCCAACTAGTGCTAAGCATCTCTGGGAACTCCTTCAAGACTGTTGGAATACCATTTCAGGTGACTACCTCTTGAAGCTCATCAAGAGAATGCCAAGAGTGTGCAAAGCAGTAATCAAAGCAAAAGTTAGTTACTTTGAAGAACCTAGAATGTAAGACATATTTTCAGTTGTTTCACACTTTTTTGTTAAGTATATAATTCCACATGTGTTAATTCATAGTTTTGATGCCTTCAGTGTGAATCTACAATTTTCATAGTCATGAAAATACAGAAAACTCTTTGAATGAGAAGGTGTGTCCAAACTTTTGGTCTGTACTGTATATTCATTTTTTTTTTACATTTAGGATGCCCACAGGGCAACTGATGTCCTCATACCTCAGGCTTATCTCAGACTCATCTTCCCATAGAAAATGAACTCTGAATGCCTCCCTGCAGAATCCCAAGTCACCAGTTGGAAGACAGCTATCCTATAAATCAAAATTGTTTAAACAGACCTTAAGACATGCTTTAAGATTATAGCCAAGCCAGTACCTCATCTGCTTTCTGCTGTTTTGGGGTGCTTGCTTCACATCAGTGCAGAGCAGAAAGAATTGACTTACACTGACAATGTGAGAACAAGTTGTAATTTGTAGTAAACAGGAAGAAAAAGATCGTTCCACCACCAGGAGCAAAACAGTAACAATGCAGTTACATGACAAGAATCTGCATAACTAATCATATGCTAAATATTTGCAAGTCCAATTTACATATGAGGTTGCCAAGATTATTGTCTATAAAATGATGGTAGTCTCATGTTCAAAGCTGTAATGGATGGTGAGATATGGAGCCTGAAAGTCAAAAGTTCAAAACATTTCCATGAATCCAGGGCTACTATTTCTCCTTACGGAGAACATCTAGTAGGTATAAGGAATCTTACAAGCCATAAAATGTTCCTCTGGGAAGAAGCTAAGCAAATTAGATTTCTTTCCCAAAAAGAAAGCAGTTCCTCTGGTTCCACCTTTTGGAAGGCAGCTATCCTGCAAGGGCACAATCTTGCACAGGCCATAATTTGAGATAATAACCAAGCCCAGGGGCGTAGCTAAAGGCTCATGGTGCTTTGTGGCCAGGGGCAGGGGAGCACATAGCCTTCCTGCTACCTGAGGCCAAAATTGAAATAGAACTCCTCATGGCAATTCTTAACCTAACCCCTTCCCTAAAGCCAGATGACTAACTTGAACATTCTGGGACCCAGTGCAAAATCTATGACAGAGCCCTCCCAGCATGCACTTTCTATAATACTGGTGTCTTCTTATGTGGCACAATGGTCTTTGGGCCCCCTTTAGGCTCCTGGGCTCTGGTAGTCACTGCTACCTCTGCACCCCCTATAGCTACGCCCCTGACCAAGCCTGTACCTCATCTGCAGACAGCTGTTAATAGGTGCAGAGTGCTTAGTCAGCATAAGGAGTCCCATACAGAATGCAATGCTTCTCTGGGAAAAAGGAATTTAATGTTTTTCTGAGTTGTTGTGAGCAGCACATCTCAGTTTGCACCAGATGATATGCTTGACTCCTTTGCTGGCTTGATTCATTTTTCCATCAAATTTCACACTGCTCGTATCCAGGGATTACGACCATCCTGAAATCCAGCAGTGGCGTCCATGCTTGCACACTTTACAAAAATGTTTTAGGCTCTCTGGTGGCCAGGACACAGAAATGCACATATGTAGGATGGCACTATTTCCTATTGTGCGCATGCACGGCCTCTGCTGCTGGATTGCAGAATGGCCATAATCACATAATACAATGAGTGTAAAATGAGATGCAAAATAGAATCAGTCTAGCAAAGGACAATCATTGTTGACGATTATTGATTGTTAAAGGGTCTTTAGCCAGAAAAATGGCGGTATGACAATATCTAGTTGCACAAAAAATTAAAAAGATGGAAATGGTGTCAAGCAAACAATTTCACACTAGTCATTGCAAAATGACTCGAGGCCTTTGTAAAATGGCACTTAGGCAATGATTGTCTTTTAAACAGTCTTTAGTCAGCTGATCGCCTTAGGAGCCACATTTTGAAAGGATATGGATCTTTGGGTATTAAGTTGACTGCCCTAGATATTACTTGCAGCAGCCACTTGCAGCAGACAGCCAGCCATTTCCCTTGAGGCAATATGAAATAGCGGCCATTCAGATGAATGGCTTTTCTTGTAATTCAAGGTTGAGTTCTACAGAATGGGAGGCACTCTGTACAGCTGGCAAATAGAGGCTCACAAAATGACCCTTGTAAGTGTGGGAGATTTACCAGCATCTTCCTTTCTTTCCCAACTTTCCATCATTTTAATTATGCAAGGGAGTTGATTTGTTTCACCACTAGTCATTAAATATGGAAATTATGGCACAACAGCCTAGAGTAGGCTGTCATCAAAAGCTGGAAAGAGAGAAACCATGAGGAAGGATACTAAGAGATGTATGACATCTCTGAAGGAGTAATAAGCCCTGTGCCAAAACAGAAGTAATTGTAACTGATTCTGTAACTGATGTCTGGGTGTTTTTCAGTTTTTTAAGGACAGTACCACTGTTCGAAAACATACGTGCCACCTGTTCTCATAGTCTAAATGACCGATAGAAGACTACGGAAAGAAGGTTCTATGGTCTGTGGGATCCAAATAGCAATTTCTGACAAAGTTTACAATTTGTTTGGCTATTTTAAATTAGTGAAACACTGCACTTCTTCAGAACATTCTATTCTCACTGTTAGGCATGCTGTAGAAAGCATTATGGTGGGACTACATCTCTGCAGTAAGCCCGGGAAAGTTTTTTGATTGGCAAACCAGCTCGATTTTCACAAGAAGAAAAAATAAGAAAGGAAATGAATGCAGCAAAATACAGTCTATAGAGAAAAAAATTGCTGCAGTCTGAAAGAGGAATGAGATGGGAGAATAGTTATTTTCCAAGCAGAAAATAATCCCAAGCATAGCACCAGAAAGTCTATCAACAAAAAAAAAAATTTATATACAATTTTTCACTGGCCACGAAGCATCATCTGTAAACTAACAATTGTGGTTTAGCAGAGATTGTGCAGGGAAGTACAGTATACAGTAAGTCAACACCTCTTATAAATATAGAGGCTGATGTGGTGAATGCAAATAGTATACACACTCTACTAAGTTAATGAAACATTTTGTCAATTTTTTTGTGCCCATTTGTGTCCATATCAGGGGCATAGCTATAATACATAGGGCCCCATCGCAAAATAGGATGTGCCCTCACCACCCAGTGTAAGAACATTAAAACAGCAGTATGAGTAGCAATAATTAAAGGTATGGATAATACCACATTATATCAGCAAACCCACATTACAGTGAAATGCCATCAAATGTTCTTGCACCTGATTGGGCCTCCTCAACTTCAGGGCCCCATAGCAAGTGATGTCTATGGCTGCTATGTCTATAGTTATGTCCAGGCTCTATATATCTTTTGCAACATAAATCTCTGGAGCCGTTATTCCCAGCTAAAGCTGACCATACACCTTAGACATAAATCAGCTTAAAAACCCCTTGAGGACATCCAACATACATGTACAGAAGATGTCTAGACTAGAGATGAGCGAATCCTAAAAGATTCGGGGATTCGGAATTCGGCCTGAATCTTCCGCGGGATTCGTGGGTTCGAGCCGAATCACGAATCCCATTAAAGTCTATGGGAGACCCGAATATTTTTGCAGGTCCCAAAGGTTCTGCACAGTCAAGTTTGCCCCAACATGTGAAAACCTCAGAAAAAGATGGAAACACCTTGGAAATGGATAGGAAACACCAGGAGCAGCATGTAGGGATGCCTCTGAGGCTCCCTAATTGCACCATTTTTTCTAAATCTAGCCAATAGTCTGGTGATGACCCCAAGGCAATTTTCAGGGACACGGTAATGGTGACCCACTTAAAAATGCTGCCTGACAACCTGGCGGTGAACCCCTGATTGTCTGTCTTTCAATAAGATTGCAGTGTAAAGCATGGTGGTGAGCCTCAGTATGACTTTTTGGATGGAGATTGCATGTCACGTACTCCCTGGAACCCCATAGTCACCCCTTCTCTGATGTGCTACCCCAGAACATTCTCTGCCCCAATTCACAAGACCTTTTGCAGTCTCAGTGTGCTGACAGTGGGGATTTACCAGTGTTGTCTGAGGAGGTGGTGGACAATGGCGAGACACAGGTGTCGGTGGTGAGGTAGTTGAAAGTAGTGTTGCACGATATATCGAAAACTCGATACATAGAACATGGCGCGCGCATCACTTTAATGCGGTTGCCATGTTCTAATATCTGCTGCGCTGCCAGGGCCGGATTATAATTGGAGCACCTGGAGCTACTGCTTCAGGCCCCCGCTCCAATGATTTCATGGGGGGCCCCGTGCCCCCCTCAGACCTCAGATCAGCCCGCCCAGCCACTTTAAAAAAACATACTTACCTGTTCTGGCCACCGCTGTCCTCAGGTTCCGCGCTCCACTGTGTTCCCTGCCGGCTCGCACTATGACCTGACGCAGCGTAGGCACAAGACGCTGGGGGCACAAGACGCTGACCTGAGGTCTGATGGGGGCACAAGACGCTGACCTGAGGTCTGATGGGGCACAAGACGCTGACCTGAGGTCTGATGGGGGCACATTGTGTTGATCTGAGGTCTGATGGGGGCACAAGACGCTGATCTGAGGTCTGATGGGGGCACAAGACGCTGACCTAAGGTCTGATGGGGGCACAAGACGCTGACCTGAGGTCTGATGGGGGCACAAGACGCTGACCTGAGGTCTGATGGGGGCACAAGACGCTGACCTGAGGTCTGATGGGGCACAAGACGCTGACCTGAGGTCTGATGGGGGCACATTGTGTTGATCTGAGGTCTGATGGGGGCACAAGACGCTGACCTGAGGTCTGATGGGGGCACAAGACGCTGACCTGAGTCTGATGGGGCACAAGATGCTGACCTGAGGTCTGATGGGGGCACAAGACGCTGACCTGAGGTCTGATGGAGGCACAAGACGCTGACCTGAGCTCTGATGGGGGCACATTGTGTTGATCTGAGGTCTGATGGGGGCACAAGACGCTGATCTGAGGTCTGATGGGGGCACAAGACTCTGACCTGAGGTCTGATGGGGGAACAAGGCGCTGATTTGAGGTCTGATGGGGGCACAATGTTTTAATCTGAGGTTTATTATCCCTGTACAGTGACATCACTGTGTGTATTATCCCTGGACTTTGACATCACTGTGTTTATTATCCCTGTACGGTGACATCACTGTGTTTATTATCCCTGTACGGTGACATCACTGTGTTTATTATCTCTGTACTGTGACATCACTGTGTTTATTATCCCTGTACGGTGACATCACTGTGTTTATTATCCCTGTACGGTGACATCACTGTGTTTATTATCCCTGTACAGTGACATCGCTGTGTTTATTATGTCTGTACAGTGACATTGCTGTGTTTATTATCCCAGTGCAGGAAGAGGTAAGTGGTCTGTGTTTGTGTGTTTGTTTTCTATTTTTCAGGGTCGTGAATGCAGAGGACTACGTCGGATTCGGTGGACTACGTCGGACCAGCTTTTTTTTTTTTTTTTTTTTAATAAAATGGTCAAACAGGGGTCTGGGGAGTGTTTATTTCAATAAAATGTTTTATACTTGTGTGTGTGTATTTTTTTTTACAATACTACAGTTTTAGTAATTAGGGCTATCTACAGGTGGCCCTGATTACTAATACTGGGCTTAGTGCTTGCCGGTATGGCAGGCCAGCACTAACCCCAACATCTATTACCTCGGCACCCACCGCCACCAGGGGTGCCGGGAAGAGCGTGGGCCGTCCAGGGGTGGGAAGGGACACAGTTATTGGCCCTTCCCAGCCTAATGGTACCAGCCTGCAGCCGCCCCAGAGCCAGACCCTCAATTTAGAAGGTCCGGTCCTGCGGGTACCCGGCTCTTCCCGGCACCCCTGGTGGCAGTGGGTGCCGAGGTAATAGATGTTGGGGTTAGTGCGGGCCTGCCATACCGGCAAGCACTAAGCCCAGTATTAGTAATCAGGGCCGCCTGTAGATAGCCATAATTACTAAAACTGTAGTATTGTAAAAAAAAAATACACACACACAAGTATAAAACATTTTATTGAAATAAACACTCTCCCAGACCCCTGTTTGACCATTTTATTAAAAAAAAAAAAAGCTGGTCCGACGTAGTCCACCGAATCCGACGTAGTCCTCTGCATTCACGACCCTGAAAAATAGAAAACAAACAAACAAACACAGACCACTTACCTCTTCCTGCACTGGGATAATACACACAGCGATGTCACTGTACAGGGATAATAAACACAGTGATGTCACCGTACAGGGATAATAAACACTGTGATGTCACAGTACAGAGATAATAAACACAGTGATGTCACTGTACAGGGATAATAAACACTGTGATGTCACAGTACAGAGATAATAAACACAGTGATGTCACCGTACAGGGATAATAAACACAGTGATTTCACAGTACAGGGATCGGCGTCTCGTGCCCCCATCAGACCTCAGGTCGGCGTCTCGTGCCCCCATCAGACCTCAGGTCGCGTTTCGTGCCCCATCAGACCACAGTCGGCGTCTCGTGCCCCATCAGACCTCAGGGTCGGCGTCTCGTGCCCCCATCAGACCTCAGGTCGGCGTCTCGTGCCCCCATCAGACCTCAGGTCGGCGTCTCGTGCCCCCATCAGACCTCAGGTCGGCGTCTCGTGCCCCCATCAGACCTCAGGTCGGCGTCTCGTGCCCCCATCAGACCTCAAGTCGGCGTCTCGTGCCCCCATCAGACCTCAGGTCGGCGTCTCGTGCCCCATCAGACCTCAGTCCGCGTCTCGTGCCCCATCAGACCTCAGGTCGGCGTCTCGTGCCCCCATCAGACCTCAGGTCGGCGTCTCGTGCCCCATCAGACCTCAGGTCGGCGTCTCGTGCCCCCATCAGACCTCAGGTCGGCGTCTCGTGCCCCCATCAGACCTCAGTCGGCTCGTGCCCCATCAGACCTCAGTCGGCGTCTCGTGCCCCCATCAGACCTCAGGTCGGCGTCTTCGTGCCCCCATCAGACCTCAGGTCGGCGTCTCTCGTGCCCCCATCAGACCTCAGGTCGGCGTCTCGTGCCCCCATCAGACCTCAGGTCGTCGGCCCCATCAGACCTCTCGTGCCCCCATCAGACCTCAGGTCGGCGTCCTCGTGCCCCCATCAGACCCGGTCGGCGTCTCGTGCCCCCATCAGACCTCAGGTCGGCGTCTCGTTGCCCCCATCAGACCTCAGGTCGGCGTCTCGTGCCCCCATCAGACCTCAGGTCGGCGTCTCGTTGCCCCCATTTCAGACCTCAGGTCGGCGTCTCGTGCCCCCATCAGACCTCAGGTCGGCGTCTCGTGCCCCATCAGACCTCAGGTCGGCGTCTCGTGCCCCCATCAGACCTTCAGGTCGGCGTCTCGTGCCCCATCAGACCTCAGGTCGGCGTCTCGTGCCCCCATCAGAACCTCAGGTCGGGCTCGTGCCCCATCAGACCTCAGGCCGCTCTCGTGCCCCATCAGGACCTCAGGTCGGCGTCTCGTGCCCCCATCAGACCTCAGGTCCGGCGTCTCGTGCCCCCATCAGACCTCAGGTCGGCGTCTCGTGCCCCATCAGACCTCAGGTCGGCGTCTCGTGCCCCCATCAGACCTCAGGTCGGCGTCTCGTGCCCCATCAGACCTCAGGTCGGGCGTCTCGTCGTGCCCCATCAGACCTCAGGTCGGCGTCTCGTGCCCCCATCAGACCTCAAGACCTCGGCGTCTCGTGCCCCCATCAGACCTCAGGTTCGGCGTCTCGTGCCCCCATCAGACCTCAGGTCGGCGTCTCGTGCCCCATCAGACCTCAGGTCAGGTCGGCGTCTCGTGCCCCCATCAGACCTCAGGTCGGCGTCTCGTGCCCCCATCAGACCTCAGGTCGGCGTCTCGTGCCCCCATCAGACCTCAGGTCGGCGTCTCGTGCCCCCATCAGACCTCAGGTCGGCGTCTACTCGTGCCCCATCAGACCTCAGGTCGGCGTCTCGTGCCCCCATCAGACCTCAGGTCGGCGTCTCGTGCCCCCATTCAGACCTCAAGTCGGCGTCTCGTGCCCCCATCAGACCTCAGGTCGGCGTCTCGTGCCCCATCAGACCTCAGGCCGGCGTCTCGTGCCCCCATCAGACCTCAGGTCGGCGTCTCGTGCCCCCCATCAGACCTCAGGTCGGCGTCTCGTGCCCCCATCAGACCTCAGGTCGGCGTCTCGTGCCCCATCAGACCTCAGGTCGGCGTCTCGTGCCCCCATCAGACCTCAGGTCGGCGTCTCGTGCCCCCATCAGACCTCAAGTCGGCGTCTCGTGCCCCATCAGACCTCAGGTCGGCGTTCTCTGTGCCCCATCAGACCTCAGGTCGGCGTCTCGTGCCCCATTCAGACCTCAGGTCGGCGTCTCTGCCCCATCAGACTCAGTCGCGTCTTCATGCCCCCATCAGACCTCAGGTCGGCGTCTCGTGCCCCCATCAGACCTCAGGTCGGCGTCTCGTGCCCCCCATCAGACCTCAGGTCGGCGTCTCGTGCCCCCATCAGACCTCAGGTCGGCGTCTCGTGCCCCATCAGACCTCAGGTCGGCGTTCTCGTGCCCCCATCAGACCTCAGGTCGGCGTTCTCGTGCTTGTGCCCCATCAGACCTCAGGTCGGCGTCTCGTGCCCCCATCAGACCTTCAGGTCGGCGTCTCGTGCCCCCATCAGACCTCAGGTCGGCGTCTCGTGCCCCATCAGACCTTCAGGTTCGGCGTTCTCGTGCCCCCATCAGACCTCAGTCGGCGTCTCGTGCCCCCATCAGACCTCAGGTCGGCGTCTCGTGCCCCATCAGACTCAGGTCGGCGTCTCGTGCCCCATCAGACCTCAGGTCGGCGTCTCGTGCCCCCATCAGACCTCAAGTCGGCGTCTCGTGCCCCCATCAGACCTCAGGTCGGCGTCTCGTCTTGTGCCCCCATCAGACCTCAGGTCGGCGTCTCGTGCCCCCATCAGACCTCAGGTCGGCGTCTCGTGCCCCCATCAGACCTCAGGTCGGCGTCTCGTGCCCCCATCAGACCTCAGGTCGGCGTCTCGTGCCCCCATCAGACCTCAGGTCGGCGTCTCGTGCCCCCATCAGACCTCAGGTCGGCGTCTCGTGCCCCCCATCAGACCTCAGGTCGGCGTCTCGTGCCCCATCAGACCTCAGTCGGCGTCTCGTGCCCCATCAGACCTCAGGTCGGCGTCTCGTGCCCCCATCAGACCTCAGGTCGGCGTCTCGTGCCCCCATCAGACCTCAGGTCGGCGTCTCGTGCCCCCATCACATCATCCTCCGGTCCTCTGGTGGGCCAGTCCTACACTGTGCAGGTCCCTACCTTATGTAAATTTAGGTCACATGTCACTGCCAGCCAATCACTGCTGGGGAGGTATAGGGGCTGATACATCACAGCAGGCGTTCCCAAAGGCTTCCCTTTGATGCTGATTGGCTGAAAAAAACAGGCATTTCAAACTTACAGTGACGCACGAATAATCACGAGTCCTCGCTGCCTCGGGATGCCGAGCCGAGCCGAAGAGGGCAATATTCATGCGAATCACGAATATTGCCGCTTCGATTCGCTCATCACTAGTCTAGACTTTAAAGATGACGCCTCTGTGGATCAGAGCGACCGCCACAGCTGCCGGGTTTCTGCGATTGGTGATAATGCTGATTTCAGACATTTAAGGCTACTTTCACATTAGCGACAGCACGGATCTGGCGGGTGAAGGGTGGGGCCGGAATCGCGCTCCGGCCCCACACGTGTCAGACAGTCTCATACATACATACATACACATACACATACACATACATATATACTTACATAGGCCCGAACAGCAGGAGGAGAACGGCGCGCACAAGGGTAAGTTCACCCACAGTGCCACCTGCTGGAGGGAGGGGAAATTGCAGGGAGACTGATCTGTCATGAACTCCATTGAAAGTCAATGGAGGACAGATGCGTTTACCATTGTGTCACACCAAACAGATCCGTCCCCATTGACTTGCATTGGGGTCATTCCGGATCCGTCTTGTTGCGGATGCCCAGACCGGAGAGCAAACCGCAGCATGCTGCGGTTTGCTCTCCGGTCTGAAGATGGAACGGAATGCTTTCAGGAGCATTCAGTTCTCTTCAGTTCAGTTTTGTCCCCATTGACAATGAATGGGGACAAAACTGAAGTGTTTTATTCCGGTATTGAGCCCCTATGACAGAGCTCAATACCGGAATTCAAAAACGCTAATGTGAATGTAGCCTAACCCTTCAGATGCCAAGGTCAATTGTGACCATGGCATCTGTGTGGCATCTGTGTGGGGGGCAGTGAAAGGCCCTCCACACAGTGATCAGGAAAGCTGTTTGGGAAAAAACAGACAAACTGAATGTTTGGCAGACAGTTAACTCTGGTTTGGCTGGCTTTAAAGAAGCAGCTTAGGAAAAATAGCTACCTATAAGCTTATATAAGGTAAATTAAATAAAAATAAAAACAGTTAAAGTAATAATATGTTTAAATATATATGTTTACTAATTAAAAAATAAGGTGATACATTTCCTTCAAATACAACAAACACAATCCAAACTTTGGTTAAAATTTGTGGTTAGACTTGAAAAACATAATGTTCTCACTTGAAAAATCTATACTTAAAGATGTAATTGTAAGAATATGTTCATACTTAGCAGATTTCTTACAGTAAATTCAGAAAATCCATTCCATACATGTGAATGAAGCTGTCTCTGCAGCATGTGTGTGGATTTCTGAAAAACCCATTCAGATAAATGGAACAGTTGTGTAATTTTTACATGGTCTGTAAAAATGTTGCATACAGTTAATAGCATAGGTAGCGTTAGAGGAGTGCTACAACTCAATAATTAAACAAATAAGTAAATGCATAAATCGTTGTGAATTTGGAAAAACTACTTGACTGAACATTTACATATTTTTGGGAATCATTCCAATATAAGCAATTGAATTTTTTTCAGCTCTATCTTTAGTTTGCACAAGGAACTGAGATCATCTGGTGTACAGTCACATGACATTTACAGGACTCCCAAATGCTGTAAGAGAGTTTCTAAGCATCCTTTATTCCACATCTCTTACAGTTGAACAAGCCATGGAATTCTGTTGACCACAGGAAGTAGTTGAGAGGTTTTCCAGTCCAGTCTTATGAGTTGTCTCACCACAAGAACTTCCTATTTTGGCTGAGCACCTTTAATCAATTTAAGGTTTACGGCTGTTCATTATGATCAATATATGTCTAAGGATAGGTTGTTTATTGTTAAATTTTCTTACGCACAATCTCAGCTTACATCAGAATCTCTTATGTTTGCTTTAGCTGAAGAACTAGAGCTTAGTTCCCATGGAAATGATGTTCTTACTCCTCCATTACACTAAATACAAAGTTATTACACTAATGATACCATACCCACATGGCATAGGAGAACAGCTTATGCTAGAAACAAAATAGTCCCTCTGTTATTTTACATCTAAGTAACAGATTAAGCTGGACGATTTAATTTTTTAACATTTGCTTTTGCTGGGTAAAGACAAGGTACAGTCATTGGAGAAAGGCATCACCAGGTAATTATTCTTCCACATTTGGATACTCATTATGCTATTTACATCCTCTTTTTTTTTTTTTTGCAAAAATGTCGCTGAAACATAACTTTCACTGAGCAGATTAAAAAAAAAAAAAAAAAAAAAACATATATGAAGGATGATGATGTTCTGTATCCCACTTAATACTCTGAATGAAAAAAACAATCCAATGAGCCCAGCGTCTAAATATTAAAAATACAGCCTTTATTGTTCCATAAGTGTAAAATCCACTTAATACTCTGTATTGCATGTATTGCAATGTATGCCAGTGTGTAGATGCAGGCAACCAGCATCTGATGTCAAAGGGAGATGAGCTGCAGTAACCCTGTATGACCACATCTGGGAAATGTTTTTTTTACATTATACACTTTGCAGTAGTCTGATGTTGGAAAATCTAAATATCCCACTACATTACATGAGCTCAGTCAAGCTGTTAGTGGTGTGTCTGACAACTCTTGTGGTGTCGGTTTCCAGTGGCAACCAGCAGAACAGTGAGTTTAGCTGTTGAATATAATACAGGCTGTTACTCAGGATCAGCACAAGATGACTAATGCAATGTATTTAAGAAGTTACTGGACTTTTTATGAAGATTATTTTTACATTTAATTATGAAATGGTGTCAAATGCTGGACAAACCCTGACGTTAAAGTAAGGAGGTGTCTACAGGTTTTGAAGTGAAAACTTTAGGCTCATGAGTATGCAAACTTTCACTTAATGCAAAGCAAATGGTGTGGTTTGTTGTACTGAAACTAAGTATATATGGGATTTTTAGTTTTACTTATCTAGAACATTAGCTATTCAGTTGAAACAAGGATATTCTTTACCAGACAACATTAAAACACTGTAGAATTCAAGTCTATGATACATGTCTCTAAAGTGCGTGAGAATTAGCATGACAGCTTGTGATTAATGACTATCCAGGAAAAATGTTTTCCAAACAGAGCTGAGCATATTGCCCTGAAAATCTATGGAAAAATTAAAATAAAATAAACACAAGGTGAGATGACTGTTCCTTATGCAAACCCAACCTCTTGTGTCTACCACTCAATCCTCATGTAAGTGTCATGAAGTATTTTGTTTCTGAAACTACATAAATTGCAGCCGCACACCGCTACCAGATAAAGCACAAAATGCCATAGTGATAGAATATTCCAAAGCTCATGCTATGCTTGTTTAATAAATTAGAGACTCTTGGCAAATACATTTTGTACAAAATTATCTGAGCCCATTCACCACAATCGTCAAGGTGGTCTCTGCAGAATGGGAACCTAACACTTTGTCCTACCTGTTACGTGCCAATCTTGGCTTCCATATAATCAGGGGGTGTTTTGTTCCACATGCATGTAATGTCCACTTGCCTTTTGCCATTTCTGGTACTACAAAGGCCTCCCCTAGTTCAGGAGTGCAGACACTAACATGCATGCCGAATCACTCGGCTTTATAGTTGCACTAATTAAAAACCACCTGTGGGACAAATGGGCTGGTCAGGAGTGCATGACCAAATGGAGTAGCCACACCTCCAGTACAAACTTGCAAAGAAAAAAAAAGAAATTTCAGTCAGCACATCCCATAGTGCACTCTGGGATGTGCTGACTGAAATTTCTTTTTTTTTTTTTTTGTTTCTGAAACTGCCTTGTTTTGATAAATGGACTGGGTGTGCATACAGAAAGTACCTGATTCCATTGCTTCTATTTATGTATGTTCTTCATTAGACACCGGATAGTTAATACACAGTTAAGAATAGTTTCACACTAGCACCAGAGATGTGGTAGGTTGTTCCATCAGGGAAGGGCCTGCTGAATATCTATGCATTCTGGCATGGCCAGAAGATTGAATGTCTCTGTCCGGCCCATTAACCATAATGGCGACTGAAGGAGATCTGGCAATGCTGGCAATGTTGCAGAGACTTCTGGCAGGCTGTTCCTTGCCTAAACGTCCTGCCGGATCTCTAGTGCTAGTGTAAAACTAGCCTTAATCAGTGTGCATTAGTGAGTCCCTCATTGATCCCTAGAACTGAAAACCTCATTCTTCTGTTCACTATAATCTGACCTTTCATGAAGTGAAGAATGTATTGGAGGTTGCAATGATCTGTGACATTTTGCTTCAGTTTGAAGTACTAATCTTGATTACTTACCTAGCTACATGATGGTTCTGCCATGTTCTCTAGTCTGAAAATAAACCCTGTTTTTTATAATTCTACCCATTTATTTTGTGGCTCACTCCTGTTTCTACTCCTGACATGGTCCATGCACACTATTGACTAGTGTTGGATTGGGGTACCTAGAGCCTAACAGTAAAATTTATTCTGGGGGCCCACCGTAAAGCGACATGTGAATATTATCTGCTCACACAGCAAAACACAACAAGATGATTGGTTTTGGGGGCCCCAGGAGTGACTTCAAGAAGGCAGGTTCCTGGGGGATGCAGGCTGGCATATCTCTGTGCTCAGAACTCATCTCAGCCGGCTGATGTGTCTATAATAATAAACTGGCCAATTTTCTAAATAATTCATCCAGTTTTATATATGACCATAGGCTGGTTGAGATAGCGTACGCTGCCTATCAGTATGTAGCGCACTCAGTCTTCTGTATCATGCGCCACTTGGGCAGGGGGTGGGGAACTAGGGGCCCATCTTGTTCAGGGGCCCACTGGGGGAGATTCACCTATTCCCCTATGGGCAAGTCTAAGCCTGCTGCTGACTGAAGCTAGATTCTTGATTTTCATATTATTGGTGAAAATTTAGCTTCAGCTATAACGATAAACTTAAAGGGAATGTATCACCTACATTATGTCATCTGCTAAATAAAACCAGAGACTGATTCATACTCTGATGATACTCTTTTTTTCTTTTCTGTTAATAGATTCATTACTCTATGCATTCATTTCCTTACTTCTATGGGAGAATATTGTGGACATGCTCTGTATACTCTGCACAGTGCACACTTTGATCATCGCCTGTTGTCAATGGTGGATCCCAAGTTAACCCAACTTAATAATAGAGACATTAGCTTTTATTGTAATCACCCCTATAATAATAATGAGATGGCGGCTGAAAAGTGAGCTCTATAAAACATCAAGCCAGCCTAATGTGTGGGGATTAAAGGCTAGTTTGAAAACGGTTTCGGGATGTGTTTTTTTTCCCCCATTGGTTTCTATGTTCGGCATATGCACCAACTGTATTTCCCAGCATATGCAGTGAATTTATATAATAAAAACAGTGAATATAGCCCAATTATTGAATTTTCCCTTGAGTGCTATAACTCCTTTCTTGTATCAGTAGGCAAATATGAATCAGTAGGTAAATATGGTAGGCAAAAATACCATTAGAGAAAGCTTTGGCGATAGTGTATTAAACACCATTTCATAGAGTGGATTCATGTAATAATATTATTTAAGTATATGTATTCTGCAGCAATACTGGAAAATGTAATATGTCATTTAGTTAACTTTTGTGGTTATTTTTATTTTGTTTTTGTGCCAGGTATATTACAGATTCAATTTAAGCATAATTTGGGGTGGAAAAGCTCACACCAGCTAAACAGTTTTATTTTATTATACAGTAAGGGTTAGAAGAAAAAATAAAGATTTGGCTAATGGAGAAGATGGAAAAAAGTCTGTAATTATTTTGTAGCATATGCACTTACTAGGTTATTCAGAAAGAATATAACCTTCAATCCTAGCTGCTGGTTGTGGAATATAAGCTGAAACATTTTGTTATTAAAATTTTCTTTCAAAATATTAATGCAGTTTCTATTGTTTGAAGCTGAATCTTTTAATCTTTGAAGATGTCTGCTAAATGTGGAAATGTGCAAAGTATAATATAGAAATTGAGTAAGTGTACATAATTGCCTTGCAGGCTTTGTTCAGAGCTTCCATTAGGTTCTCTCACATTAACCTGATAAAATAGCACAGCATGCAGCACTATTTTCTTCCGAAAAAATGACAGACAATATGATGGAACATGATGCCCCCCCCCATTATAAGTCAAAGGGTCTATGCAGGGGCATAGCTAAGGGCTCATGGACCCTGGAGCAAGAGTTCAGCCCCTTCCCTGTGGCAAAAATTTAACTGGCACCCCCCTAGCTAAATTCTCCACCTAGCTCCTTCCCTTTAGCCCTACTAATCCCATAGAAATTAATGGGATTGCCAAGCAAGTCATAAGGAACCCAACACTCTAATGTAAGTACACATTTGCTTTCCTTATCTTGTCCATTCAGACGAGACCGCCATGATGATTTCCTTCAGTCATCTCTTGTCTCTGTAGAGTTTAACTTACAGACATCTTAGTTTCCTACTTTTCCACCATCCTCCCACCTTCTGAACACCCCAACTGGCCACCTTCAATACTGTGTCCACTGTGTTGCCCAATACTATAATGCATAAACCGCCCCAATTAAAAATACTAGTACCACACATATAGAGTCCCTTCAATAATTATTGGTGCATAGTTCCCAAAAAAATAAATGCACCCAGCAAATAGTGGCCCTGACACTAATAGTGCTGTAAACATAGTGTCCCCCAAAAATAATTGTGCTAAGCTAATGCTATGCCACTGTGTCCCAACAGTAATAGTGCCTCCCAAAGTTCCACCAATAGAAATAATTATCAGAGTGCTCTTAGTTTTTTGGGGTCACTGTTGTTGTTCCCACAGTCCCCCAGTAGTAATAATTCTCGTTATAATGAGTGCCAGTAGAAAAATGCCCCCTAATGTGTGCCAGTACAAAAAACCGTTATGTGTACCAGTACAAAAAATACTCCCTTATTTGTGCCATTAAAAAAATACTCCCTTACAATGTGCACAAGTACAAAAAATACCCTCTCATAATGTGCACCAGTACAACAAATACCCCTTTATATTGTGTGCTAGTACAAAAGATATCCCCTTATGTCCTCTAGTGCACAAAATATCCCCTTATAATGTGCACCAGTCCAAAAATGCCCCTTTATAATTAGTGTCCCTTATTAGAAGTCCCTTATTAGAAGTCATCTTTTTTAACCATTTCCAGTCTGCCCATTGACTATAAACGTCCTGGTAGTGGATCTCTATCTCTGAATGGACGTTTTAAAACGTCCTTGAGCTTTGCCCCCTGTGTGCAGCACCTGTACATAGAAGCTCCATGACTCAGCTACCTCCTGACAGCCAAGAACATGGAGCTTTAACCTGAGACCTTTTTTCCTGGCCTCCAGGCTTTTGATCACTCTGAGAAGCTGTCAAAGCCATCAGAAATGCTTGCACAATCTCCCTCTCATTACTGCCGGTTTGATTTGCGGATTACCCTTGCTATCTTATAGGAAAAATGAATTAAAAATTGAAAATCTGCAAAAAAATATATTTTTAAATTTCACCTTCCTTCTGTTTTAATTCTTGTGGGAAATCTAAAGAGTTAATAAACTTTGTAAAAATCAGTTTGGATTACATTGGGGGCTGTAGTTTCTAAAATATGTTCATTTATGGGAGGTTTCTATTATTTAAGCCCCTCAAAGTCACTTTAGAACTGCAAAGGTCCTTTAAAATTAACTATTGGAAATTTTCATGAAAATCTTAAAAATGACATCTAAAATTCTAAGCCTTCTAACGTCCTCAAAAAATAAAATTACATTTCCAAAATTATGCCAACATAAAGTGGACATATGGTGAATGTTCATTAATAACAATTTTATTAGATATCCCTATGCAACTTAAAAGCAGAGAAATTAATATTTAAAAATTGTGATTTTTTTCAAAATTTTCAGTAAATTTTGGATTTTTTATAAATAAAGGTAAAATATATTGACTCAAATTTACCATTAACACAAAGTACAATGTGTCACAAGAAAACAATCTATGAATGGCTTGGATAAGTAAAAGCGTTCCAAAGTTATTACCACATGAAGTGACACATGTCAGATTAGGACATGTGCAAAATTAGGCCTGGTCAGGAAGGGGGTAAATGGCCCGGATGGGAAGTGGTTAAACAAAAAAGGCTTATTGCTAGTACAACAATAGCATTCTGCTGAGCAATTGCACATTTTTTTCTTATAAAAAAACATTTCAGTGCATTATACCCATGTTATAAAATATATTGCATATTGCTGTAAGATAACAGGTAGTTATAGCAAAAGCAATACTGCACAAACTCCATTTTTATACTCAGGTTATTAAACACATTGCATATTATTGCAAGATAATGAGTAGTTATTGCAAAAGTTATGTCATTATTATATCCCTTGCTTTTAAACACATTTCATCAGAGCAAAAGCATTTTATGGCAATCGATAACACTATTATTATACTCATGTTATTAAACGTTTGGCATATTATTGCAAGATAATGTTCACTTATAGCAAAAGCATTAAACGCAATAACGCCATTGTTATGCCTGTGTTATTGAACACATAGGGGCACATTTCTTAAGACTGACATTTTAGACACTGGTTTTAATAAGCTCCTGCACTGGATTTGAGTTATGTAGAGGCACCGGGCTTTTCTTAACTTCTCGTATCCACCTCCAATTCTAAACGTAAGAACGCTTCCTAGCTGTCTTACATTTAGAACATTTTCTACGCCTAAACCAGAAGATAGAAAATGATGAATGATGATGTCTTTTTTTAGACCTGGCGCAAGCAGGAAAGAAGTTGCAGATTCTGCTGCAACATGGCATGCAACAGAATCTGTGGCAGATATATGCCACAAAAGTGCCACTAAGGACACAGAACTGTATCCTTAGTAGCACAGTTCAGTGCCTTTCCCAAAATGTAATTCTGCGTTATGATATTCGCACCCAAATGTCTTTTTTTTTATTATTTCTTTTTTTATTATTATTTCCCCAGCACATATCCTGTTCTCTCACCCAAGGAACTTTTAGGGAGGCAGATTGGAACAGTGGCAGGAAGTGGCCCAGTATGCTCTCTGATAACAGTATTGTATAGCCTCTAGTGTCATCTCAGAGAGGGTTTTCAGCAGGCAGCTGGCATTGTCACACCCAAACAGACAAGTACAAAACTTCACGTTTGTCAAAATGAATCAGGCATGGATCTGTGGGGATTTTCAGACACCTCCGACTAAGGTCGATGAATAGATCTGTCATTGCTGATGGTGCCCCATCATGACACTGCCACTGTCTGTCTGCCTAGCATCTTGCTCTGTACCACATGGCTGCTGCCACCACCACAGCTGCTATTCACTCCTCACAATCATTATTCCTACAAAGTCGCCACTATTACTACTGCCCCTACATAGCCATACACACATCTACTGCATTTCTGTTCCATGCTATGCTGCTACTGCTGCCTCTACTATTGTGACCATATGCCTCTATTACCCCAGCCTTTCCACATTCACACTGTATTGCTGCAGCTCCCAATTAAAAGGTAGAATTTTTCCTGGCTTGTTCAAAACAGGCAGGAATTTTGCCCCTGTTAAGGCATAATTTTTTGAGGCTTGTACAGAATAAGCCACTGTTTCTTCAGACATTAACCTGTGCATGTATAAACAGGGGCAGGGATCTGCCCCCCTTAAGGCATAATTTTTGGATGCTTGTACAGGACATGCCACTATTTCTTATGAAATTATGGTTACAATGTGTTTGTTTAAGCACCATCTGCCCCCAATAATGGACAATTTTTGAAAGCTTTATAATATAAAAAAGCATAACACATATAATGGTGCAGTGTGTCTTTAACCCTTTCATGACCGGACCTATAAAAGGCCTGGATGTCCAGGCAACTTTTTGGGATTTGGGCACATGGTGGTTTAGTGACCCTATTTTTTTTTTTTTTTTGTTTGAATACGAAAATAATTTTTGCAATTTTTTTACTTGACACTTAGGACTTATTATTAGAATGGTTTTTTTAAAGATATTTTATATTTTTTTAGGTGTAATTTAGACAAAAACCGCTAATTCTTATTAAAGAAAAGTAATTTTTTTTAATTATAGATTTTTATTTTTTAAATATTAAAACTGACACACAAATTAATTATTGCAATGGGTTCCCTATTTGCTGACAATCGTTTTGATATATAGCATGTATAGATTTTATTTGACGGGGCGACTATGGTGACTGTTTCCATTGGCGACTGCGTGTTTAATTATTTTTTTTTACACTTTTTTTGTTTGTTTTTTATTTATTTTTTTACTTAAATATTCATTTACTTTTGACAAATAATATGTCCCCCAGGAGGTCATTAAAAGACCTCTAGAGGACATTGACTTTTTTTTTAACACTTTTTTTCCCCACTGTTTCCACTGTAACTGGGGCATCCACAGGAGCCCCAGTTACAGGGGAAAACAGACCCCTGGGGGCTCATTAGACACAGGCAGAGCTGATCAGGGTCTCCTTAGACCCTGCAGCACTGCTGTGGCCCCGAGACACCCGGCGGTCACGTGACCACCGGGACTAGTACAGGAAGCGGCGCTGCCGCTTCTTTCCTGCTGCTCCTCCGGCTTAGGTAAGGCTCTCCTCCGGCTTAGGAGAAGACAGAAGCGGTAATAAACCGCTCCTGTCTTCTCCTCAGGGTCCCCGCTCTGTCTGTGAGCCGGGACCCGACCTGCTCCTGCTAGATTGCAGGAGCAGGAGCTTTAATCCCAGCACTGATCAGCGCTGGGATTAAAGCGCTGCCTGCACGTGTATATACGTGCTATCTGCACGGGGCATGTGCAGGTAGGACGTATATAGCCGTATGGCAGTCGTCAAGGGGTTAAACACACTAATTGATAACATGGTCAAGCATCTGTTTACCCATAGCTATCTATGTCAGTGTCCATTTGACATTATTTGCTACTGCTGTCATTGTGTTCAAGAGCTTAAAAGGATGGGGGGGGGCAAAAATTTATAAGAAATTACAGAAAAGAGAAAATGACAAAATATAAAGAAATCTTAGTCCTAGGAGACATCAGAGTGTCATATACCAATTTTAGGCCATTTGGAATGTACTTGATTTGTGTAGAATCGATTTGGACACAAATCGAATTTTTGGAAATATTTCAGACACTAAATGAATTTCAAGAAATAGAAGTAAACATGGTCAGCATTTCAAAGGTCATCTATAAATGACTAAAAAAGAGCTACATGTAAAAAACTGGGACAATCTTATTTACCACATTCAGTTTTCTAGCAGCTGTTCTCTCTTTTTATACATAGGAGTTGATTTCTTTACCTGCACTATAAAGTTAAAAAAAAATTCTCTGAGCGTCGATACAAGCAAAGCTGGTACAATGCAAGCTTTCTTGAATCTGCTTTGGGCGTTTCCTACCTTTATCTAACAGGGACTCACATTCCTATTGTTGATTACTGTGTAATATCTGTTGTCAAAGTCTGGACGGCCATAATTAAAAGATATAAATATATTTTACGTTTACTTGCAGAAATGAAAAAAAAAAAAGAATGTGACTTTATAAAGTTACTCCTGATGTAGAGAATCCTTTTCCATCAGCGTCTGTGAGGACTATAAAAACAAGCTGTTGCCAAGAATGAGTATCAACATTTTAAT
This sequence comes from Rhinella marina, assembly GCA_900303285.1. NCBI lineage: Eukaryota > Metazoa > Chordata > Amphibia > Anura > Bufonidae > Rhinella > Rhinella marina. Next base: position 149,716 of record ONZH01013758.1, read on the forward strand.
CTACTGTGCACAGGGTTCGTTTTCATTCTTCAGAATGTACAGGGAAACAGAAGACTCTTTGTTCAGGAATTTATTGCACCTGCATTAGGTTCATTATCATCATTGTGAACAGAAAAGTGAATTTTGCCTGTTTATCCAGTGTTTCTGTTCCGTATTTCTTATATTGTGGAATTTGTGGCATACCAGGCATCGTTAATATCCCTGACAAGGTTTTTGTTCCACAGTGAAAGAGAGTAGGACTTCCTCACCTAGGTTTACTATCAGCACGTCTTCTGGATAAATGCACCTGCACCTGGCAGTTGTATGGTGAATTCTGCAGAGCTTCATACCTCGGTGACAGGTGTCAGATCTCAATTTCCTATCTTTCAGAGAGGAGTGCTAGGAGCATTGTTTGGACAGGGCTGAGTAGGAGAGGAAGGTAACCTTGGAAGCTATAATTAAAATAAGCATTTTTTCCAAATTCTTTCCATTGTAGATTAATGAAGACCTTCATAACGGAAATAACAAAAATGCTTTTAACACAAATGCAAATGTATACTGCTATCTCTCTTACTATATGGGTTCATGGATCACAGTGTATTTAGAACTAAGATTACATTTAGACACAGATATCTTAGGTTATGGTGACTGGTACACCTAGTTTTGTATGACATACCGTACACAATAAGGGTCTATGGTAACCGCAGTGTGGTTCAATAGGGTCAGAGTATTGTGGTCATAGTCAAGAATATAAAATGTGACCACATCACTGCAGCCAGTCACTCCAGTAGCTTGCGAAATAATGCTTTTTAATTCATATTCGGTGAGGATACAAATAAATCATTTCAGTAATTTTCATCCAGAGGTATCATATTCATAAAGTGACCAATGATATTCCCCAACGTTTGGGTCGGGTTGCGACCTTTCTCAAGGGATCTGTAGAGAATATGAAAATAGTACATCTAGAATTTCTGTTCCCATGAGAAAAATATTGCAATAATTGTTACCTTTAAAACCGTATATACATAGACCAATGAGAAGGAGACTAATATAATAGGATTAGGGATGAGCGAACTTTTGAAAAGTTCGCTTCGCTTCGGCGAACTTTCTTGAATTTCGGATTCGTACGAACCGAACCTAAAACGAACCTTGCTATAGTATATATAGTCAGATAGGGTATAGTTTCGTTTACTTGCAGTTGCTATTACAAAGAAAAAATGGAAAAAATCCAAGTGACTTCAACAATGGCGACGCAAAATATACGCATATTAGAGAATTTACACTAATGCGTACGCTAATGCAAACATTCCCGCACAAATAACGAACATACAGTGTAACGTTGTCAAAGGTGCGGTACTTAACTGAATATGTACGCATTAGCGTACGCATACACTGCGTCTGCGAACATTCCTACTCAAGTAACGAACATACAGTGTAGCGTTGTCAAAGGTACGCTACTTAACCGAATGAGTACGCATTAGCGTATGCACACACTGCGTCTGTGAACATTCCTACTCAAGTAACGAACATACAGTGTAGCGTTGTCAAAGGTACGCTACTTAACCGAATGAGTACGCATTAGCGTACGCATACACTGCGTCTGCGAACATTCCTACTCAAGTAACGAACATACAGTGTAGCGTTGTCAAAGGTACGCTACTTAACTGAATATGTACGCATTAGCGTCACGAACAGGATGAGTCTGAAGTGCCTGTACCGTTTTGGCCACAGCTCAACCATCCCTAAAACAGACTTTAAACTAATAGCCTTTTATCTACAAGGCCAAAGAATTAGTCAGAAAACCTGACAGATGTCTACTGAAAAATGACTTTGACACAGTTGCTGTGGTGCAGACGGCGCAAAACGCTGCGCGCCGGCACCAGAAGAGTTAAAAACGCCATTTTCTCACTAGTGGCGCAGCTTCTTCATGCTGAAGCAAAGAAACTGTCCCCTCAAGAGTGTGAAAGCCATGGCACGACCCCCTGTAGCGCGGGAAAATCTAATCCAGCCTGCCAGGAACTTGCTGGGGGCAGCATTGAGAGCGAACACTCCCCCCCCCCTTAGCTCCTCCTTCATCTCCGGTGTATGCGAAGAAAGAGAGAGACAACAACATGGCGTCCCGTCAGCGTGGCCCTAGTTGGGGGGGTATGGTCTGGGGCACCGACCCATATGAGCCTACACCTAGACCAGCGGAGGTTCGCCTGGACCAACTTATCCGCAAGGCACAGCTGGTGCCGAACCCCGAAGTGCCTCATCTATCAGTGATAGCAGCTGGAGATCCTGCAAGCGAAGCCGCACACGTGGTCCCGAAGATGGACGCAACCAGCGGTGCACTCAGGAAGCCAGCATACGTCCGGGCCAAAGTCCGAGTTGAGACGGCCGGGCCTGCGGAGGAAGTCCACAACCGAGTGGCCGGAGTCCCCACCTCGCCTAAGCCCCGACATAACGACCTCCGAGAGAACCCCATCGTTCCTGCTGCGGTAACTAAAAATGTTACTACCCTGTGGGACTATAAAAGGGTTGTAGAAGAGTGGGTGGTCGAGGTGCTGGAACATCCCCGACATGGTGACCTGACTCTCGAAAGGCGCACCGGGACTGTGCTTTGGTTCAGCGTGGACCGTGGCATGGGGTTCATCACAGACGAGGAGTCCGCTGAGGAGCTGTACGTTAATCGTCGCTCCGTGAAGAGGCCTTACCTCCCTCTAGCACGACACAACCTCCATGTGGGCGACTTCGTAGAATTCACGTCTATGAAGAGCCTACAAGGCCCGTTTGCCACGGGGTGAAGGTCATCACCAGACCACCGAGGCCGGAGGCACCTCAAGAGGAATGGGAAGATCACTCCGCGACCGCCACCCTTACTCACTGTCCACGAGAGGATGAAGCTGACAGTCAGCCAGGAGCAAGACCTCTTCTCTGCGAGCCGGAGCTACTCATTCCCGAGCTTCCTCCACCGCCAGCATTCCAGGTGGGTCAGATTACAGGCAGCAAATTTATTTTCAACCCCCTGGCCACCTACCACCTGATGCAGAAGGCACCAGCAGCCCAATCTGTTGCCCGGGGTAGGCCTCTGGCCAAGCCTCTACAACCCGAGGTTTGGTCGCCAGTGGGCCCGGCAGGAGCATCCGGACCTTACAGGGTCCGTTCCAAAACGTCTACCACAGTCACCAGTGTGACCACTGGGACCCTGCCCCGACCAGTGCCACATCTATCTTTAAGAGGACGCTGGGGAATGGCTGCTGCCTACCGTGAGGCCTATCAGAGGCAGGAGCGCCCTCTTATGTCATTCAGCTCCAGCAGCGATGAGGAGGATGTGCCGGCTTTCCACTAAGGGTAGCCCACACTCAAGTACTGGCAAAGAACTACAGGACTAATGGGAGCCACCCTGTGGACTGAGCCCTAATTGGTGAGAACCTGTTGGCTATGTTTTAATTTGTTCTGTTGCCCGTGTTTTAAGTCTCCACCATGATGGACACGTGTGGCTGGACTCCCCCCATCTGCAATAATCCAAGTTGCGCCATGTTTGCGCACCACATCCTTTTTACCCCCTTTTCAGGTTGTTGGAAAATCACTTTTAAAAGGGTTTGTCAAGAAACCTTTTCAGCTATTTATAACCTATTTTATTACCCATGTGGATTACAAATTTCAATTGAATTTTGGACTTTGTTCCAGTCTCAAGCCAAAGAAGAAGAAAAGATGGACTTGAATGTAACCACAGATATCCTATATTATGCTTTTAATATATTTGCACTTAAATGTTTGCACTAATATTTTAACTTTCAGCAACGATCAAGAATATTGCCCATTGTGTGTGTTTCTTTGCAGGTGCCACAATGTGTCCTCCAATGCACTTTAATGTATGGTCATGCACTTAGCCAGATAGTTAGCACCTTACTTGTCTCTACCTCAGATATATATGCTGCCTCTGAGGGCGTTTCACACTAACGGTTCATGGTAGCCAGCTGTCAGAGCCACAAGCAGTTTTCTCTTATTCCTTCAGGGTTATCCTCGCTGCTATAGATGTGTCTTATATGTGTCAGGAGAGAATAGTCTCTCACTGGAACTCTGGTAGGACAGGTAGATTCCTCCTCCTAGTTCACTATGTCCTGAGGCCTTGAGCACCGCCTCCAGGCAAAAAATAACTTGCAGCTACTGATAGACATCAAGGTGACAAAGTGTAAAGCATTATCAGGCTTTGGAGCTTGGAAGGGATTACAGAATGAAGCCACCCTTCCGTTTGCGGGTATATCATTTCACAATGGTGGGATTACAGAGTGAAGACACCCCCATGCTTTCTTTGGTATTCGTGGCCAGAATATTCAGAGTCAGTCAGAAATGGTTGCTTAGTGCAGTTTACATAGGTTGTTCGTCTGCTGAGAGGGGATAACAGAGATCGGACACCCTACTCACAAGGCAGGAACGTACCAGCATAGTAGCGCAATAGGCTATATGTGTATGTAATGTCGTTTATATGTATCTGGTGGACCAGCAGGTGTCAGTAAATACTCTGGCAGATTCAGATGTAGTTTTACCAGAATGGTACGGTCCTTAGTCCATTCTGACCCCCTCTGCTGGAGAGAAGTTAAGTTATTCCAACTTCCTGCAGTGAGGAGGAAATTACAGTTTAGTCAGGGAGTTGTCCCCTGTACCCTGATTGGGGAGGACATGTGCAGGACAGCAGAGCACCTTCAGCTCTGCTGTACCCTAAAGACAGAGTACTATAGTCAGCAATAAGGCACACCAATACTCTCAAGGGAAGCTAGACTTAAGAGGTAACCTCAGCTTAGAACAGGAAGCCTGAAACTTGAATTTCCAAGCATCTGCCAAGTATAAGCAATAAGCTGCACTTGCTGGACACCAAGCTGAAGGATGAACTGAGTTATTTGCATTCAAAGTTAAGTCAATAAAACTAGATTGGACCATTCCCAAAAGTCTGCGCATCATTCCCATCTGACGACCCTCAATTATTACTACTAGTAATTTTCTGCAGCCGGAGCCACCGCCTGGGGCCTGTTCATCTCACGAGGTAGGAACACCGTGACAATCCCACCAAAGACTTAAGTGACCTAAATACCCCTTGGCACTCCTACCCCTGGGACATAAAGGAAAATCACCTTAGAGGGCCCTGGAGGGGGAAAGGGTCGCCCCCGTAGCAACCACGGCACCCCGGGCACTGCAACTGCCGAGACTGAACTCTATAAACCCCCCACCAAACCACCCTCGCAGCCGGCCAATAAAACACACAACACCTTAAGTCGGGTAAGGGTCGGTCACAGCTTTATTTTCTTATCTTATTCCAAAACTTCAACTTGTTGACCATAAACACCATAACCCGGAGTATTGAGGCGCTATGCCCCACAGCGTTCTGTGGGCAAGTCTGCCTTCTTCTCCGTCTGAAATCGTCAACCGACCTCTGATGTGTCTTGTAATGTAAAACACTGAAACAAACCAGAAATGAATCAGAAAAATTACAGAAAACGATGAAATAATGGGGAAGGTAGGGTGGGAAGCTTTCAGTCAAGATGCTGGAGAAAGAGGCCGTCCCCCGATCAGGGCCATCCTTTTAACCCCTTAGCCGCTACCACCACTTCAGCCAACCAGGATGCAGGGGTGTTGGTTAAAAGAAACACCCTCTCGCTGGTAATTAGAAACAGTGTCCACAAGAGAAACACCCCCGCGGGCAGAACCATTTTTTCCCCTTGCTGCAGGCTGAGTTTATTAACCCTTTAATGCGCCACCGCTCGTCAGTCATAGACGCCTTCACTTAGGCACCTAGGCGTCCGCTAAATTCAAAAGTGTAATTGGTGAAACTTCTGTCTTCAAAATAGAATCTAAATTTATGCTTTATCTTTTGTAGCTCAGCACAGGACAGTCAACGTTAAAAAAAAAACCCTCTAACATTACAGCTAGTCTAGTAGGATACGGATACAGTGAAATAGACAGACAACCTCACCCACAGAATCCATGAGGTGAAGAAAGGACATTTAGAAAGGCACAGATTCAAGAAGGCTTTATGCCAGTTCCATTATCCAAAAATACGTGTCAAATTTTCATGAAATGGACACCTCACTGGCACTCGCTTTACTAATTGACGCAACTACTCTGGTGTAAAACCTGTTGAATCTGGGCCTATGGCTGTTGTCAAGACATATATATATCTTTGATACACCAGTTTGATGTCCTTACCGAGTGCAGCGCCCAACCCAATGGATGTATGCTTTTTTTTTTTTTTTAAGTGCTGTCACCAGCTGGCTTAAAGGATAAGTCCGGGCAATTTATAAGGCCCCATTCACACGACCGCAAAATTGATGATAGATACAGCCCCATTCACTTCTATGGGGCCAAGATCTGCGGCAGGGAGCTAGCTCTATGGGGCCGAGAGCTGCGGCAGGGAGCTAGCTCCATGCCGAGGCTCCTATGAAGAAAGTGCTATAGTTGTCCGTGCGTGTGGTCCGGGCGGCCCCATTGAAAATGCCTATAGTTGTCCATGCGCACAGACAACTATAGCACTTTCTTCATAGGAGCCGCGGCATGGAGCTAGCTCCCTGCCACCGCTCAAGGCCCCATAGAAGTGAATGGGGTTGTATCTATCCTCAATTTTGCGGATAGATACGGCCCCATTCACTTATGGTCGTGTGAATGGGGCCTAAGTTTCTGGGTCAAGTAAGGGCACAGAAAGTAATTAATTGCCTTGACTTATCTTTTAAAGTGGTTAGGGGAAAAACCCCTGATGGGGTATGGGAATGACCTTCCCGCCCTCTCTTTGGTCACTCCCAAAAAACCTCACCCTATGGGTACCTTCACATGGGGCTGCGGGGCTGCTGAGTAAAATCCACAGGGCATTTTTATACCGTTCACCAAACGGCGTTCAGTACTATGGTGCCGTCCGGACATACGCAGTTCTGCACTGAACTGGGTATTTGCGTCCAGCCCCATAGTACTGAAGGTGGCATAAAATCAGCCAACGATGCGCTGTGGATTTTAGGCAGCAGAGAACCCCAAAAAAGCATCCCATTGTAAAGGCACCCGGAAATAAGGCAAGTTAACCTGCCTTTCAGCAACTGTTTGTTGCTGTAACTAACTGTGGAGGTGTTTTATATCATAGCTGAAGGACAGCAGCCTCCGTGATATATACCCCATAGACAGCCTTATTCCACGCGTGACTGCATGAGAGGCGTGAAATCATTCGCACAGAGAAGAACCCCATCGGGATTTGCGGTGCGAGATTTTACTACTCTCATGAGATCAACAAAATACCTCAAGAACAGTTAGTACCCGCTCACAAAACGGTGAGTAGTGTTCCTTGGCACTGGTGCCAGGGATAGAACCCCACGGCTATAGTTCACAAAAGGTGAAATAATCCCCACTTTGTGAAGCATAGTCATGGGGATTATTTTAGGGATGGTACTGTTCTTGGGGTATGGGTTGGACGGTGCACCGGTGTGAGGCATTAAGCTGGTGTGGAGATGTTAAATGGCCAACACACCATGGGCATTAAATTTGGAGATGGGGTTCTGTTTATTTAAATGTATCAGAATGAAGTAGGGAATTTTTAAGGTGATTTTTTTTTTTTTAAATTGGGGTCTAAGGGGTGAACATTACTTAATAAGTTAAATTACGGATTTTTACGTTGGGCACATATTTGGAATCTTAAGGTCATTTTCTTGGACACACGGATTGCCATGCAAGACGGGTGACTGATGACTTAGTCATTCACATCAGGCAGGGGGGTGGTATAATCCGATGTAATCCAGGCACGATTCATCTTTATAAAAGTCAGCATCTCAACACTGTGGCAAGAGAGCCTCGTTCTTTGCGGTGTTACGATGTTAGCCGCCACGCTGAACACCCTCTCTGACGCGACACTACTGGCTGGGCAGGACAGCAGAGCCAAAGAAAACTCTGCCAGTTGAGGCCAAATGTCCAGTTTCTCTGCCCAGTACTGCACGGGGTCGGTGACACTTTGGGGCAGGGTACAATCCAGGTAGGCAGTGTCCTGGTGGGTGAGCTCATGCTGGTCCACGCCATGAGTCCGGTGTTGTGTCCCCTCTTCAGCAGCTGGCTGCATGAAATCGCTCATCAGCGATTGGTGGCTGTAGCGATTTCTCACACCTCCACTAGTGGCAGGGTGGCCAACCTTCCTTTCAGATTTTTCTGGACAACTGAAGCAAAATTCACGGACAGTCCAAATTGTTTACGGACATACGCCCCACCCCTTTTTTTACAGGACACGCCCCCTTCCACGCCCTCAAAATGCGCTTGAATCAAAAACACCTCAGAGTAAAACGGATTGTCTAGTAGTTAAAAATTAAATATGTCAGCAGCATATGGAAAAAAACGCTGTAGTCTAAGTGCTTTGTTTATATGGCTGCAGTGATGATGCATGTGACATGCCAGACTTTCTGACATCATTGCTGTGGCCATGTAAACAAAGACTGACAGGGATGTAATGGGCAAGTGTGCACATCTGTCACAATGTTGGTAATGTGCACACTGATGTGCAGGTGTATGGCATGTTCCCAGTGCAGCCAGTCCTCAGCATTACACCACTGACTGGTGACTGGCTGCAGTAGTGACATACCATACACCAGCAAGCCCTTGTTGCAGTTTATTAACAGACCAGAGATGAATAGAATATATACAAGATGATACAGCACCACAGGGGCGTAGCTATAGGGGGTGCAGAGGTAGCAGTCGCTACCGGGCCCAGGAGCCTGCGGGGGGCCAAAGACCCCTGTGCCACATAAGACTCCAGAATTATAAAGTGCATGCAGGTCAAGTTACACCTCTGACTGGAGGGAATCGGTTAGGACAAGAATTTGGCATGGGGGGGCTTGGAGCATTTAAATTTTTGCCTCAGGCAGCATGAAGCCTATGTGCTCCCCTGCCCCTGGCCACAAAGTACTGAGGAAAGGGGGGCCCAAGCTGAACTCTTGCACCAGGGCCCATGAGCCTTTAGCTACGCCCCTGCAGCACCACATACCTCTTAAATCAGTGACGTCTCCCTGATGTAGATGTTCTCTTTTCTCATCTTCTATATTCGGTCCAGACCGCCATGACAGGTTCTTTCAGCCACTTCTCTCTGCAGAGTTTGACACAAAGATACTTTAGATTCCCCACTTTTCTAACATCCTCCTCCTCCTGGTGTCCCAGCAGTGTCATCTTGCTGCTATCCCCAATACTGCACCAGCTGTGCTCCCCAATGTCCCCAGATATTATACTGTAGATATAACAGTGCCGTGGGCCCCCATATGGTTACAGTGCTCCAAAGTCCCACTAATACTAATAATTCTCTCCCAGAGTGTCCTCATTATTAATAGTGCCCCAATAGTGATAATGCTTCACAAAAGTAGCCATGTTAGCAGTAGTGCCCCCCATATTGTACCAAATAATAACACCCCCAATAGTACCCCTGGTAGTAGTAATAATTCCTCATAATAGAAACAATTTTTAGTACCTACAGTAGTGCTCCCAGAAATAAGGTCCCACTATAATGCTACCAGTAATTATAATTTCCCTTACAGTGCCCCCAGTAGTTTAAATGGTCCCCTCTAGTGCCCCAGTAATTTAGATTGTCCCCATAGTGCCCCAGTAGTTTAGATAGTTACCATAGTGCCCCCAGTAGTTTAGATAGCCACAATAGTGCCCCCAGTAGTTTAGACAGTTCCCATAGAGCCCCCAGTAGTTTAGATACCCCACATAGTGTCCCCAGTAGTTTAAATAGCCCCCTAAAGTGCTCCCAGGAGCTTAGATTGCCCCTTATAGTGCTCACCGTTTTGATAGCCCTTCATAGTGTCCCCAGTAGTTTAGATAGCCCAGCAGCTGAGCCTGCTTGCCTTTAAGTCAGAAGACTGGGAACAAGGGGCAGCCATTTTATGTGGAAAGGGGTTATTTATATGCACACTTGCTGAGGAATGCTTGTGCTGCATAAGGCTAAGAACAAGTCATAGGCAGCACAAGCATTCCTGAACAAGTGAGCATATAACTCCTTTTCACATAAAATGGCTACCCCTTGTTCCCAGTCTTCTACCATACCCCTAATGGTATATTCCCTGCCTGAAGCTCGTCTCACTCACTGTTCAGGTGCCTCTGTGATCTTCCTCTGCACTGCAGCTGTTGTGCTGTGCAGTCTGAATCCATCTGCCCGCGCGGGAAAGAAAGCTGCAATTTCATTGGTGGCCAGTGGTGTGTGACGGGGAGGAGACACCTCCTCCTGCCCTCCTCTTCCTCCTACTCCTGTCTTTCACTGCTGCTGCTTGCCTGGCGATGGTGAGTACGTCTGCGCCGCTCAGCCCTGGTCTCCCGAGCCAGCCAGCAACTTCTCCTTTCTGCGCTGCACAAGTACGCATGTGCAGTGCAGAATTCGGGGTTCTGGCCATAAACTTTACGGACACTGTTTTTTTCTGCCGGACGCTACGGACAGCAGACAAAAACAGTGGGCTTTTGCGGACTGTCCGTAAATTTACGGACGGTTGGAAACCCTGACTAGTGGTGGTGGTAGTGGAGCGCGCTGGTTCCCCCCGAGCGGATGTTGTCTGGGAACCTGGCTGGTCTCGATGGTAAGTAGAGACCAGCTGTCGGGTGAGTAGGTCCCGGTAGTACCCCAGTTTTGCCTCCCTCTCTGATGGCGGAAAAAATTCAGCCATTTTGCGGCTGAAGCGAGGGTCCACCAGGGTGGCCAGCCAGTATTGGTCCCTCTGTCGGATGTCCACAATCCGGCTGTCACTCCTCAGACACTCCCGCAGGCACCTTCCCATCTGCACCAAGGACAATGAGCACCTCTCCTCTACACTGTCCTCGGTATAGTTCCAGGGTCTGCTGGGGTCTTCCTCCGCTTCCTCTACCACCTCATCCTCCATCTCCTCCTGTGATTGAGAGGCAGAGAAGCCAGGTGGCGGTGTGTGGAATGGCTGGGCATGGACATCTTCCTCCTCCTCACCCTCCATCTGCACTTCATCCATCTCTGGGCTCAAGGCGATGTTCAGCCTTGGAGTGGTGGCCTGGGAATCCTCGCTGATGATGCTTTTCAGCGCACTTTCCAGAACATGGACGTGTGGGATGATGTCGTTGATCCCATAGTCATTCCTGCTCACAAACAAAGTCGCGTCCTCAAAAGGGATCAACAATTGGCAGACTTCACGCATCATCTGCCAGTGTGTGACTTGGAAGTCGCAGTGTGGCATGAAGCTGCCCGATTGCCCCATGAGGTAGTCTGTAACGGCTGACCTTTGCTCGTACAGGCGGTCCAGCATATGGAGGGCAGAATTCCAGCGTGTTGGCACGTCGCAGATTAGCCGATGTTGGGGCAGACTGCGCTATCTCTGGATCCTGAGCAGGGTGTTCCTTGCAGTGTAGGAGTGGCTGAAGTGTTTGCACACTCTGTGTGACATCCTCATAAGGTCTTGTAGTGCAGGAAATGATCGAAGAAACCTGTGCACCATGAGGTTTATCACATGTGCCATACAAGGTGTATGACTCAGCCCTCCCTGCTGCACTGCAGAGACAATGTTCCTCCCATTGTCTGCTACCACACTTCCCACCGTTAGTTGACGTGGGGTCAGCCATTGATCTACCTCCTCCCTGATGGTCCGGAGGAGCTCCTGCCCACTGTGTCTCCGTTCACCCAGGCTCACCAAATGGAGGACAGCCTGAGAGCGCCAGGACTGACATCAGTGGTAAGACACCGGGGCAGGTTGGACTGCAGTAGAAGCGGCGGATGTTTGCAAGGTGGTGGAGGCAGAACTTCTGCTTCCCGATGCTGGCCCCCTAAAGCACCGTGGAGGTGACAGTGGCAAGAATGGGCCAACTTCCTGATGGTCTTCTGGGAGGATGTTGACCCAATGGGCAGTAACAGACATGTACTGCCCTTGCCCATAATTTGAGGACCAGACATCAGCACTCAGGTGCACACTCTTGGACACTGAGAGTCCCAACGAGTCGCCCATCTGTTTCTGCACATAACTGTGCAGTGATGGGACAGCTTTTCCAGAGATGTAGTGGCGGCTGGGGACTCGCCATCTGGGGTGCGCACACGCCATGAAATCCCTGAAAGGCTGGGAGTCCACGAGGTTGAAGGGCAGGGACTGAAGCACCAGCAGCTTAACCAGGTGTCCGGTCAGTTTCTGGGCCATGGGATGGCTGCTGGAAAACACCTGACGTCTGCCCATGGACTCAGTTAGGGATTGCTGCCTCATTAGCGGTGTACATGGCAGTGACCCTGTGCTGCTGCTGGCAACTGAGGCTGACGAGCCCTGAGTTCCAGTGAGAGGATGCTGCATGATGGGATCTGCAGTGTATGGTGCATCCTGACAGGAGGTGGTATTGGGGTCATGGTTCTTCCAGGCCTGTTGGTGTTGCCTTTCCATATGCTTTCGCATGGATGTTGTCCCGAGATTATCACCCCTACCACGACTGACCCTCTCATTGCACAGCAGGCACAAAGCGATATGCATATGTCCCCAGGCGGAAGAACTGAGGACCGTGGTTTGCTGACAGCCACGGGGGGTCTTGCTGGCTGTTGACTGCCACTGCTGCCTGAGGGTGCCCTCTCAGGACCAAGGCTTTGAGAGGGTGATCTCTGCCTGGTAGCTTCTCTTCTACCCCTCCCTCTTGTGCCTCGGTTGCTTGCAACAGTGGGATGTTGCTGCGTCGGTGGCACCTCTATTTCCTCCACCGATGATGCTGAGGATAATGCTGCTTGAGGGCGCCACGTCCGATCAGCGACATCATCATCAAAGTCAGGACCACTGCTACTTTCCTCCGGTGGCTGGGACAGGATATCAGGTGTGGCACTGGATGCCCCTCCCTGGCTCTGTTGACTGCTTACAGCCAACACCTCCTCTGGAGTCTCGGTACGTTCCACCCGCTGACTTTGGTGGACTTCCTCCTCCTCCTCCTCATCACTAAAAAGTGGTAGAGACTCCAAGGGCAGATCAAGGTTTGCAAAGAGTTCCCTGGCAGAAGGTGCCCCAAAGGAGAGTGGCATTCTAATAACAGGGGACGGGGCAGAGGACTCTCGCTGACCGTCCCATGTAAGGGTGGTGTCGGATGATCCAGCCGATGCCTGACTCCTCGTTTGGGAGCTTTGGGCGGTGGAACTGGAGGATTGGGTAAGCCAATCTATGACCGCTAGCTGTGTGGTTCTTACTTGACCAGTGGCCGTCAGGGGTAGCTGCAACCTGCTGCCACGCCTGTTACCCCGGCTGCCACCGGGCCTGGTGCTGCCACTTCTCCTTCCCTCACTGCCTGGTGTTGCACTCCTTGCCTGGGAAGTGCTGGAAGTAGGACGCTTGGACATATTTTTATTGTGTGGGGGGAAATTAAATTATGTTTTTTTTTATACTTTTTTAAACTTTATTTATTTTTTTTAAACTTTTTTTAATTTTTTTTTTTAAACTTTGTTTATACCTTTTTTTTTTGGAGTTTCTTTTAACTTTTTTTGTTGCGGCTAAACGGGGTTGACGGCACCCAGCTGAGCAGCAACGTGTAGCGTGTACGGTCACGGAACAGGAATGCTACCTGTCCTGACTCTTTTCTCTCACTATTTTTTTTTCTCACCCTATCTCTCCCTAGATGTCACAATTTTTTTTATTTATATGACTTCCTCTCCCTATCTCTACCTATCTCTTGCTTTCTCAGCCTCTTTCCCAATCTATCACCTTAACTTCTATATCTAGCTTTCTCTTCCTCTCTCCTGCTTCTCTCACTAACCCTTTCTATTTCTTCTCTATCTCTCCCTTTATCTATCTACTTGTTTGACTATCTATCTATAGATCTATCTATCTATCTATCTATCTATCTATCTATCTATCTATCTATCTATCGATCTAGCTATCTCTTTTCCCTCTATCTATGGAGCTCCTTTCTCTTGGATGTCTGAAGATGCACTGACAAAATGTCGGCGTGCTCAGGCACTTCCGGGGCTGTGGGGGTGACGTCACACATCTTGTTTTTCACAGAAAACCAGGATACAAGGGATTATAGGAGTAATAATCCCTTGTATCCTGGTCTAGTATGTGAAAAAAGTACAGTTTTGCGTCGCCGTTTTTTTTTTTACCAGATTCGTTATGAATCAGGTTCGTTACGGTTCTGTTCGCTCTAAATAACGGCGACGCAAAATATACGCATATTTGAGAATGTACACTAATGCGTACGCTAATGCGTGTACACATTAGTGAACATTCTCAAATATGCGTATATTTAGGGTATGGAATATGGCATATTCCATACCCTAAATATACGCATAGTTGAGAATGTTCGCTAATGTGTACGCATTTTATGAATTCATACGCATTAGCGTACGCATTATCGTACATGCTCAATAAATATGCGTATATTTTGCGTCGCCGTTATTTTCACCAGATTTGTTACGAACTTTCTCAAAATTCGGTTCGGTGACGAACCGAACTTTTGGGAAAGTTTGTAACGAATCTGGTTCGTTATGGTTCGGTTCGCTCATCCCTAAATAGGATACATACAACAAGGCTCAAGTTATACTACACTGGACCAAGGCTATATACATCATTTATATCACCAAAATTATGTATGATGGTTAAAACACAGAACCATAACAGCACTTATACTATTACGTCCCTGTAATACTTACCGCATCTCTACTCACAATAGCGATATTTATGGTTCTGTGTTTTACCATCATACATAATTTTGGTGACTTTATGAATATGATACCTCTGGATGAAAATTACTGAAATTATTTATTTGTATCCTCACCGATAATAATTTTAATAATTAAAAAGCATTATTTTGCAAGCTACTGGTGTGCCATAGATCTTTCTACCATTATATGACAGTTTAGTTCTCTATGAGCACCCAAGAATGAGGGAGTGCAGATCTCATTTATCTCTGAGTCTGCAGCCAGTTACTGACTGAAGTGGGTCACCGGTACTGCATCACAAGTCTGTGCTGAAGGGCCAGTAAGTACAGAGACTAGTGGAGGACCTACAAAATGTAAGAATTAAACATTATTTTTGTTTTATATTCAAGTAGCCAAATAACCCCTTTAACCACTTCCTGACCACCCATAGACTATAAACATCCTGAGCGGTCAGGTTTATCTCTGAATGGACATTCTGGAACATCCATTCAGAGATCGCAGATGCATGCTAATCATGCAGCTGCTCTGTTGGGGGCCTGCTCTGAATGAGCACTGTGTATACAGCAAGGAAGCGCTATGCTGCTTGCTAGTCTGATCCGGGGGAGTGCAGGAGCTGTGGGGTCTTCCATAGACCACAATCAGCCCTGCACTGAGGCTCTACAGCATTGTATAATGCTGTAGAGCCTGTCTGGGGGCTATATTACCCCTGTAACTGGGGCTACTATGTCACCCCAGTTACAGGAAAAATCAATAATAAAAAAAGTGAAAATAATAAAAGTTGCACATTTAAAAAAATCTAGTTTCCCAATTGTCATTTAGAAAAATACCCAAAAAATATTTGGTATTGCCGCATCCGTAACGACAGGCTCTAAAAAAAATCTCATGGTCTATGCCATCAAATGAACAGCATAAAAAAATATAAAAAATTACACCAGCTTTCTTTTTATGACCTTACCTCCCAGAAAATGAGATAAGAAGCGATCAGAAAAGGTAAATGTACCCAAAAATGGTGCAAGTAAAAACTACAGCTTTTCCCACAAAAATAAGCCCACACACAGCTCAGTCAACTAAAAATGAAATAATGGTATTGCTCTTAAAAACCATTTCAGCAAATTCCATGTTAAATAATCCAGATGCAGTTCCTTCCCTTTTGAGCCCTGACATATCCACAAACAACAGTTTATGACCACAATTGTGTCACTGTATTCAGGAGAAAATGAGTAGCAAATTGTGAGGTGATTTTCTCCTGTTATCCTGGGTCTAAAGCATTGTAAAAAAAAAATGTAATTTTTCATTTTCACAGCCAAGTGTTATAAATTGTATGAAAAGTCTGTTGGGTCAAACTGCTCACTACACCCCTTAAAAATTACTTGTGTGGTGTAGTTTCCAAAATGTGGTCACTTTTTGGAGGTTTCCACTGTAGGGGTACCTCATATATCTCAAACCATATAGCTCTCCTTGCCTTCTGAGCCATGTTGTGTGCCCATACAGCAATTTAAAACCACATATGCGTTGTTTCTGCAAACTGCAGAGTCGTGGCAATAAATATTGAGGTTTGATTTTTGTTAACCTTTGATATGTTAGAGGAAAAATGGATTAAAATGGAACATCTGCAAAAATGAAATTTTGAAATGTCACTTCCATTTGCTTTAATTCATGTGGGATACTTAAAGGGTTAACAACATTTCTAAAACCAGTTTTCAATAGTTTGAGGGGTGTAGTTTCTAAAATGGGGTAATTTATGGGTGGTTTCTATTATGTTAGCTCCTCAAAATGACTTCAGAACTGAACTGGTCCTTAAAAAGTAAACTTTGGAAATTTTCTTGAAAATGTAAAAAATTGCTTCTAAAAAATAAAAATAAAATTATATTACCAAAATGATGGCAACATAAAGTAGACATATGGTGAATGTTAATAAGTATTTTATGAAGTATCATACACTATGATTCAAACTTAGACAATAGTGAATTCTTCCAAATTTTTGGCAAACTTTGGATTTTTTAAAATAACTAAAGGTTAAACATATTGACTCAAATTTACCATTAACATTATGTACAATGTGTCATAAGAAAAGAATCCCAGAATGGCTTGGATAAGTAAAAGCATTCCAAAGTTATTATCACATAAGGTGACACATGCCAGATTTGCAAAATTAGGCTTGGTCAGGAAGGGGGCAAATGGCCTAGTCTTGAAGTGGTTAAAAGAAACCTGACATCCCAATTTTCAACATTTAGGTACTGTTCCTTTTATGCAAGTTTATGCAAATGCAGCAGAGTTAAGTCACAAGTGATGCTTGCTACACCGTCTTTCTGCTTCCTCCCCCTTCATTGACATTTCTGAGTAGTGGCACACTCTTATCTCCTCCAAGGCACCTTCATGGCTAAGCCGGGTGTACAGCGCCTCGCTCCAACGCTTATTTATGCATGCATCAGACAAGGGAGACAGTGTGCGCATGGGTGATTTGTGTGGAGGAGACAGTGTGCACCTGGGCAAGATGTGGAGAGATGAGGAAATAGTGTGGCATTAAAATATCAGATAAGCAGATAACTGCAGTAAAGTGACCTGTACAGACCAAGGAGTAGCGCCAATTATTATTCTTAGTGGCCAGTGTGAAAACTGCAGGATTTTATGGCTTTTGTTTTGTTTAAATATAGTTATTGACATGGGAAATTAAAACTAACATGAACAAAACTTATTTAAAACATAAAAACCTAATTTAAACAATAGGTCAGTTTCTGATGACTTTTTCTCTTTAAATCAGTTATAGCTCCATTTTACTGGTACCGACCTACTAATCATTTGCATAGCTAAAAGATAAAATTCTGTCTGCATTATTCATCAGAGGGAGCTGGTGGACTTACTGCATACTGTTAATACATTGAAAGTAGAGATGAGTGAATCTATTCGCCGATTCGTTAATTCATATTAGGTGATTCGCTTCGGCTTTGTACGCATTAGCTAAGTAGTTTGTCCTATAAATTATGCTATGTATAAGTTACTGTTGCGTACGAATTCAATTCATTAGCGAAATTTTACTGTTAGTTCGTTTATCGTGTGCAAAAGACCGAGAAGAAAGCGGTCACCTGACCTAGTGGGCAGGGCTTGCTCTGATTGGCTCAGGCTCGGTAAGCCAGTGACGCATCACTTATGCTGCAACTGCTAAGACGAGCAGAAGCACTGCGTGTGAAGTTCTGAGAGACTAAGACCTGTTTTCTGAAAATTGGGGTGTAATTGCTCTGGGAATCCATATATATTACACATATCAGGGATATTGCAGGGCAAGTTCACGGCCAGTTCAGGGCTAGTAATTAATCAGGCAGGGAGAGAGAGACAGGGAGAGACAGGGAGATACAGGGACAAAGACCAGCTGCAGGACCACAGAGTGAATTGAAAAATGTCTGGAATGGATAAGCAAAAGGGGTCCAGTTCCAGCCAGACCTGGAGCTCTAAAAAAAAGGAGAAGGTGGCACAGGGCAGAAGTGCCAAAGGACCTGTAGGCGGAGCATCTACTAGTAGTATTCGCAATACTTGGCCGTTGTTTCACCAGACTAACCCACCAAGGCGCAAAATTGTAGAGGAGGAGAAAGTGGATGAGGTAGTGGAATGGATGGCACACTCATCTCAGTCTCAGCCGAATACTGGATACAGTATCCATATGAAGCCAGGGGTCAGACTCAGAGCATTCCTCCTGCTCCACCATTCCTCTCCAGCAAAGCTCGTCATTTTCGTACGCACTTTGTACGCTTATGCATACGTGTTCAAAGAGATTGCGTACCTTTTTACCTGAACGTTTGTTATTAGTGCTTGAATGTTCACTAAAAGCCATATAATTACGTATATTTTGTACGCAAATTCAACGAATCTATTCGTCGAATATACGAATCTTAGGAAAAGTTCATTGAATGTTCGGCGAATAAAATTTTGCATGATTCGCTCATCTCTAATTGAAAGGCTGGATATGTTCCCTCTAGTAGTTGCTGCAAGCAGTCGGAAAGTTATCTAACTCTATGGCGCATATGTACTAATGTATTTGTGCTATTTTCAGTCGAAAATTGTGCCGTATCTGCTGTGGGACACATTTAGTAAGCATTTGTGCCAGAAATGACAGCTGTCTGTGCAGGGCACGTCAGCTTGTAAAAGTGGATATAAAGGTGGGTCTGACTTGCTGTTTGGCCAGCATTTAGACACATTTATGACGTGATATTTTAAAAAGTTGCAAACTTTTTTTTTTGTTTGCAACCTCACTGCAGTAGGTGGGTGGAATAAAAACTGAAGAAACATTTCTAGATATATACTAAAGATGCATGTAAAACGTATCAACATTGGACATTAGGGAATCTGTCACCACAATCTTGGACTATTATCTGTGGTAATACATGAGTACTACAGCAAATAAAGAGTCCAGATGTCCGTTTTTCTTATTTCTCCTTCCCCACCCCCTGCACTGACATATACAGGCTGGACTGCCGGGTATGCTTACATAATGGAGAGGACTCCTGTGAACATACACTGGCAGTCCTGATAATGCTGATAGCAGGGGAATGGATGGGACAATAGGAAAATAGTCCCTTCCAAGTGATCTGGATTCCTTATATGCAGGACTATGCATTTATAATAGTCTAGAGCAGGGATCAGCAAGCTGTTCTGAAACTACAACTCCCAGAATCCTCCTTTCACTACTATAGGAGTTACAAGAACAGCCAAGAAAGTGTGCATGCTGGGAGTTGTAGTTTGACAGCAGCTGGAGCGCTGAAGGTGCTGATGGTGAAAGATTTCCTTGGTTTTAAAAGGCAGGAATCCACTTTAGGGATGGTATATACCATATAAGTGTTTGAATATAATCTATGAGGGGACTAGAGGAAGTATAACTGCAGTATTTTGTATGAGCATTATTACATACAAATAGCAAAAAGATGTATTACCTATATTAAATATAAAAACATGCATAGTATTATTTATTGAGGTAAAGCAATTCTCCTGAGTCATTTCCATTTCCCCGCGAAGGGAGAAGATTACCGTACATTAATTTTATTCTACACTGTTTCTTCTTGATATTGCACAATCGAGAGATTTCATGAAGCAGTTATTTAGTATTCCTAAACAATATGCAGTCTCTTAGAGCAAATGTCTTTTACCAAAACACATTAGAATCTCTAGGAGACTGAGGCTGAAGAAATCATTCTGACTGCAAGAATGTTTTATGTGTTTGGAAGTGAGACTGAGCTTGAACTGCTGAGCATCTTGGCAGCCATTGTTGGACCTCCCTGGTGACTAAAACGCTGCAAAATCCTTTCCAAATCCTTTCGGAAATTGCAAGTTTGATCGAATAACATTCTAAAATGTAATATTCAATGTGACACCAAATGGATTTAGACTGCAGACTAAAGTTTATAAAACAGTACCGTCTGGAAATCATGTACATATTTAAAAGGACAGAATAGAAAACGATGCGTTAAGAATGTATACAGGGACATAAACTTTAAAAAGACACACATCATTTAAGAAGAAGCAGACTATGTAGAGCAGGGTTGCTCAACCTGCGGCCCTCCAGCTGTTTCAAAACTACAACTCCCGGCATGCCCTATTAGAATCCCCCCTCAACTGGTAACCCCCAGTGAGACCTTTACTCTAGCAGGAATAGCAAGAATAGATGCTACAGCAGGGATCAGCAACCTTCCAACTGCTGTGAAACCACAACTCCCAGCATGCACACTTGCTCAGCTATTCTTGTAACTCCCACAGACTGCCAGCAATTGTATACATTAAATCTTGAATCAAATCTAATAACCACTGTGAGACAGTGTTAATAATGTAATTAATGTAAGGATTGCATAACCATAAAAAAATTTAAAGAAATGCCTTTGGCATAGAATCATATGACTAAACGTACAAAAATTGCCAGTCTGCATAATAATAATGAAAATGCTTTATTAAACAATTAGTCAAGACAATCTGAAAAATGTAGAGCAGTAAAAATGGCGACATCACTGGAGAAGATCACCAGGGGTGAAAACTGAAACGTCCCCCCCCATGCCAATTTCTTAACCTAACACCTTTGCCACAATGAAAGCTCTCATTGCCCATGCCCCCCTCTTTCCCCTACCTGGTGCTGCCTTAAGCGATTACCTCACCTGGCCTCATTGATGTTGCACCCCTGGAGATCACACTGGTAAGAACATATATCAAATGAATATAAAGATACCACAACACAGTGCAAGTGCAAATGATGGCCATAATAATGTTAAACAACTGATAAGTTACCCATAGTGTGTTTCCGTCCAGGATGGCACCAGCCCCAAAGTGCTATTCAGTGATCCTTTGGACATTGCTCCTAAATCTAGCCACAAGTTGAGTTTGTACGTTGCCCCGCCACTTTACGAGAAGGTCGTGTGATGAGGGCAGGGAGGGGGCAGCACTTTTATCTTCTTTTACACCAGTTTTCTAGCATAAAGTAAGGCCCTCAGCTGCCATAGATTTCAGTCCAGGCTTAAGGACTGCTGGAGGATGCGCCTAATTTATGACGAGGCCTGCACGTATTGTCACGTGAGGGAGAGCCAGTAGTTTACTATGAATACGTAGAAACTTTAGTAGCAAACACTGAGGGGGAGATTTATCAAACTGGTGTAAAGTAGAACTGGCTTAGTTGCCCATAGCAACGAATCAGATTCCACCTTTCATTTTTCACAGCTCCTTTGGAAAATGAAAGGTGGAATCTGATTGGATGCTATGGGCAACTAAGCCAGTTCTACTTTACACCAGTTTGTTAAATCTAATCCTGAGTTTTCTTTTTTATCCAAGCAAATGTACTTACTATGTTACTGCATAATGCATATTGTCATGCATATTTCAGTTTGTAAAAGTTACAACATTAACAGTTGTCCAAAATCATCACAGAGGGCAGTTTTGCCTGGCTGCTATACGTGATTCATAGTAAGCTGAACTGTTAAAAGATGTAAAAAAAAAGTGGTACAAACGAAAATACAGTAGAAAATAAAATAAAACCCATGCACACCACCAACTCAAACCATACCTATAGCCTACTGCTAAAACTATACAAACCATATGTCAAAATTACTAAAGCTAAAAGCCTGCTTTTCATCAGCAGGGACAGGGAAGATGGTGTTTTGGCTCTGGGTAGGCAGAATGACACACCACTCCTGCCATGTCTGTTTACTGAATACGACTATTCTCCATTAAATAAAAATTCTTGAGAATCTTTTTGTATAATTCTGTGTGCATTATTCCTGTTATTCCTCCTAAAAATATGAACAACTGGTTTTCTCTCACAATCATTGGTGTGAATCACTTATCAGACACTGACTGTGTGAAAGCAACCTAGGGCTGTATTACACCAACAGGTTAGGGGTTGGTCACACTTCAGTTATTTGATCAGTTATTTCCATCAGTTATTGTGAACCAAAACCAGGAGCGGGTCAAAAACACTGAACAGGTGCAGATCTTTTCATTACACCTGATCTCTATGTAACCTCCACTCCTGGTTTTGGCTCACAATAACTGATGGAAATAACTGATCAAATAACTGACGTGTGAAAAAGCCCTTATCTGAAAGATTTTCTGACCAATCATTTTTCAAATGGCCGTTTACACACACAGGTCTTTTGTTACACACAACACCTATTGGTCTGATTGGAAAGAAATGGGGTGTGTCCCTGCACATTCTAACACTGTCCAATCAGTGCTGATAGTATCAGACTGTGCAGAGATACACCCTTTTGACAAGGGGAATTGTATCACCCATTCATAAATGTATACTTTTAGAAGGAATAACAGAGTGACAGCAAACACAAGGTTCTAAGAAAAGCTGCTCCAGAATGTTTACTAAAGCAGCCATGTCAGGAGAGATCCTCTTTAAGGATTGAAACACTTGTTTTGTCTTTAAAGGGTTATATTTCTTCATATAAACACATAAAGCATCAGATTATACTTTCATGGTTACCCCCATTTTTCTGGTAATTTTGTAGTTTCATATATAACATTTCAGGTATGAAATCTGCATGGCTTGCTGTAACTTTGCGACTGTATTGTGGGAAAGAAATGCTTGAGAAGCCTTTGCATAGAGGGACTGGAGAAGTAACAGCTGTGTGGGTGTCTGCTGTGTCTTCCAGAGCTTTCCAGTAAATTACATTTTTTCTGGGCAGTTACAAATGACGTTAAGAACTTGGAGAGACTCCGCACATAGCAGAGCGACTGCTAAGAGATGTGTTCTCCACTGAATCACTACTTGCCATGATTCACTTCTGTCCATTCTGTTCCTGATTACACTTATTTTTGAGTTATAGCTATGTCCTTCTGTGTGACACAAGCTTAGGACTGGCTCGAGTTATTGCCGTGATTCATTATTTCATGTTTTTGGAACAAGTAATTCCAAATACCATCTTAAAAGTCAGCAGTTTCTAAGCAAAAAAGGGACAAAAATATTCATCGGAAATTCATTTTAAGACGAAGCAGATACCTACAAATAAAGTACAGCCTTGTGACTAATATATGCCCCGTATATAAGTAGGAAGTGTTCAAATTATAAATGAGTCACAAGAAATGCCGGGACTGCAACTGGGTGATGCGCTTACATACAGGATTATGGAAACTGTGACATTTGGATGCACCTAGAGGAAAGATCTATATTAGGATGGGAGCATAAGACGTCCTGCATGAATATAAATACCCTGGCTTAAAGTTATTAAAGCTTCTCCTCCAGTCTCCCTCATAACTAATTACATTTTCAGGATTGCTTGGGCTTAAGATAGAAATATATCACTTCTCACACATGCTTTCAAACTTTTCAGTAACTAGATTTTTTAAAATTCCAATCTGTTATGGTTTTTTAAATGCAACTAAATAAATAAATACATAAAATAAAAATAGTTTTTTAAATGTTGCACACTAAAAAATGAGAGGCATATGAAAGTCTACACAAATTTTAGGCTTGCTCAATGCAGGGCATCACTGACCCAAATTAACCCGCTATTTCACTCTAGAGGTTGAGAGCAAATGGATTGTTAGAAGAAGAAATTACTATGATCAGTTATCAAACAGCTCCCAATAATTCTACCTTGTGGAACCCTGGAAGGAAGCAGAATACCAATGTTAACTGCAGTCACATGGCGGTTTATTCTTTCCATTAGCCATTATTATCAGGGGAAGCTGCGTTCAGGCTCTAACAATACATTTGCATAGCAACTCATTCCAAAATGTAATAATAGGGGACATCAGAAAGGGGGGAAATACTTTTTCAGAACACTGTGTACCATAGAAGGAGAAAAAATCTGCTCTATGTTTCTTACTCTACGTAACCAAATGTTTTAGACTAATCAAGAATACCCCGTGATGAATCACATGTCTTGGTTTTAAGTCATCTTAAACATAGCAAGGCAGGAAGCCAAGTTTCTTTCAGAACGACTTCCTCCATGCTATGATTGATTAGTAAATTAGTTCAGAAAGTCCTACATTTTTATGTACTTCCTTTGTGTACAATAGCTGTACAAGTACAATGTGTGTTCTTTTTTCTTTTGCATGCTTGTCACAGCTTCTAATAGAATGAGGACTTAAATTTATTTCCCTGTTTTGGCAATGAGCAAGACACATTCATACGTGCACACTGACCAGAAGAAAAATGTCGATACGTAATGTTTTGTCAGAGTAATCCAATTTTAGGTTGTGCCTATTAAATGAACATTAATGAAGTACGCTGCATTAAGATTTTCATCATAAAAGAATGTATTATATGCACGGTCAATTATGTAGCTAAACTGCCACATGTACATATATTTTTCAACACACTAGAAAAGAAAAGTTCAGAAAAGTGTAGGTAGTGGTATTCCTACTACATCTTTGTTTATTGATATTTTATTATAATTATTTATTACAAAGCACCATTAATTCCATGATGCTGTACATCGAGAGGGGTTACACATACCCGTGAGAGCTTACAACCTACAAGGGAAAGGGGAAAGAATGTAATAGGTGAGGTGAGGGCAAAGGCTGCTCATCTGGTTGTGTGGTGGCAGAATTCTCATTGTAGGTGGCAGACTTTTCTAAAGAAGTGGGTTTTCAGTAGAGATGAGCGAAGTTCAACAAGAAATTCGATTAATTCTGAATCAATTCACGAATCACCATAAATAATGTATACCGAGGCCACCCTGCCTTATGGTAAGGTCACACAGGGCGGCTGTGCTGCGGTGAAGGACCGTGCAGCCAATTAGCCTGCAGCTCCCTTTTATTTGATAATGAAGACCACACTGTATAGTCCTTCTTCATTGTTAATGGCCATGTAGCACCTTTAAACAGGGGCTCTTGCTGGTTGGGGTTTGACTGGTTAGGTGGAGGCACAATATGCATATTATTGCTGTTCTTGCCTGAAATCTCCTGCAGGTTTGACAGTAAACACAGAATATTAATCCGCTCTGGCATACCCACTTCTCCAACCCTAGTGCTCTCCTGCCGTACAGGTGGGAGCCCTTCTTCTGCCATCTGTTTTTACCTCCTTTTCCACATCATCTAATATTGATGAGAATATGTCATCAGGAACATCCAGCTCCTCCTCTCTCTGCATCTTGCTGATTTGGATACTTTGAAGGGTGATTTGGAAGAAGAAAAACCAGCAAAAGATGAGGATGGTAATCATTAATTCAATCTTATTAGTATTGAATTACACTTACAGCTGATGTAGGGAAAAGTAAATGTTGAAATAAATAAAACTGATGCAGAATAGTCTCCCTGCATTCTTCCTGCACTCTCCTTGCTCCTTCCCTTCTCCAATATTCTTCTATTAACCATTTTCAGCAACAATGTCCCTAGCACATGAGTACTTGACACGTCTCTCCCTATGCTCAGCTCACAAGACAATGGCGGAGAATGCGCAGGATCAGGGTTTTACAGGGCTGTGACATCACAGAAGATGGCTATCTGCGGATTGGCTGGCTGCATGGCATTATGGGTGACCTCGTGTTCCTGGGCTTCTTACTTTCACGTTGTGACATGTGCAGCAGCCATTTTAGGAAAAACTGATCCACTACCACGAAGTGCAAGGAAATTCAGATTGGTTGTGAATCGAAGTTTCCCTAAACTTTGGAACAAATTCTGCTTTGAATGCTTTGCTTTGCTCAACACTAGTTTTCAGGTTACTTGTGAGCTTTGGATGTTGGGGGGGGGTCTGATATATTCTGGTAGAGACTTCCACAGTATGAGGGATGTACGTGAGAAATCTTGTAGACGATTGTGTGAAGAACAGACGAGAGGACAACTAAGAAGGAGGACTTGTGAGGATTGGAGATTACGTGTGGGGATGTATCTGGAAAGCAGGTCAGAGATGTAAGGAGGTATAGGAGTATAGGTAGGAGGATAGCAAAGGTACTAATAACCCATGTTACTGGAAAAGATGGTTGCTAACAATTAAAGAGGCATTTCCATCAAAGATATTTAAAGTATAGTCCCAGGATATGACATACATGTCTGATGGATGTGGGTCCCGCACCTATTTGTAGACCGCGGTTCCTCTGACTCCGTCCTGCCTGAAGAGGTGGCTGCCACATTCAGGTGGAAGTTGATATGCATGACTTTCTATTCACTTCTATGCCTTTCACAAAAACAGTCAAGCAAATATGATATTCCGTTTTTTATAAGTTTTTGAGTCTTTCATCTAATGAGTGAATTGAGTCTTTCATCTAAACAAATTTAAACTTGTGAGAGAGCATTCACACAGCTCTAGATACTCCCTCTGTCGACAGATCAACATAGCTGCACATCTCATGCAGCCTTCATAATCTTGTTCATGCACCATTAATGCGAGTATAACATGCAAGGATGATATGCGTTAAATCATTTTAACGGCACATGCACAATCACTGTTTTGTTTTTGTAGACATATCATCTGAACAAGCGCCAATACTCACAGTAAGGGTGGAAGAGCAAGACTATCAATGCCGCACACTGCATAAAACTGAAGTCCATGGGCCCATGATTCTGAGGGCCCACCATCTGTGTATATAGGACTTAAAGGGGCTGTTATATTAGGGGGAGGGGTGCACCACCAATGAGACCAGGTGAGGCGATCTCCTCAGGCAGAACCAGGTAGGGAGAAGAGGGGAGCAGCTGAAAGACCATGAGCCGAAGGGAAGGGGTTTGGTTAGGAAATTGGCATTGTAGAGAGGGAGTGCTGTTTCAATTTTGCCTCAGGCAGCAGAAAGGCTAGATGCACCCCTGATTAGGGGTCTATTATTACCAGCGTTCTCTGGAAGATCCTCTGGTACTCTGGTGGGCCAGTCCTACACAAGATGTGCGGCCGTGTTAATCTGCCAGCACAGGGGGAACTTATCTGTAGATAGACAGTCCATCACAGACAGAGAATTTGTTCAGATGAACAAATCAATTCATAAGAAACAAGTCGTTCATTCCCAGTTTAATTGTTCTGTACATGTAAGGAATCAGTTTTTGATTTTGCTAGAAGAGATCATAAACATGAAGTATATGGGAGTTGGGACTATACTTTGTCTGCATTCATATCCTGAAATGAAGTCCAATTTCCTAAATCTGGGTTGCAATAACATAGAACTATATACGTACATATCAGTGAGGAAAACTTGATTTTCCCTTGTAACTTGAGGGTTTATGCTGTGTACAGGGTTTTACTAGACACCTCTATAAATACTGTAGTTACTGAACTGTAACTCAGAGTTTCCTCAACACTGGTTTTGATACAGCCGCATGAGGTAGTTTCTAAATAAGCCAAAATAGTGACCTTATGTGAGAAAAGGAAAAACCAGATCTGTGGTGAACTGCAAACAAACAACGCAAATTGCACCTTCAGCTTATTAAATCCTTCAAAATGGCTTCCACAAATATTTAAATATAGATTTTAATTGGTTTTATTGTGCATACAGTAAAATTCTATTTAGAAAGAAAGCCATTCATGTACATGGTTAGCTCTTCCCAATCAAAACCCACACCTGGACATACTGCAGAAAATGGGTGAGGGACATGCACAAACTCACGTTCTCCATTTGAACTTTGTACTTTAAATAATTCCAACTACAGGCACTCAGGAATTCTTAGTTTTCAGAGATTTGATGGGGAGATTTATGAAATTTTTTAAAAAGAAAAACTGTCTTTGTTGCCCTTAGCACCCACAGTTTTCATTTTCAAGAGGAGACTATGAAATAAAAGTTGTACTGTGATTGGCTATTTGGGGCAACAAAGACAGTTTTTTTTAGACAGTTTCATAAATCTTCAACAATCTGTTTAAATATGAAACTCTATCCTGAATGTTAGTTAAAGGGGCATTCTGGTTACATTAAGTAGTCATCCACAGGATAGGAGATAATTGTAAGATCGGTGAGGGTCCTACTGCTGCGATCTAATAGTTATCCCATTAATTAGAATATGTGCCAGATTAACCAATAATTAGGATTATACAATATATATATGTGTGTGTGAACGTATGTTTATATGTCATATTTTGCCCTATAATTATTCATGTGCATGTACATTATAGTTAAATGGTCACTAAACTTTTAAAAAACTTTTAATAAATCAATAGTACAGGTGACTATAATTAACTTTCTAATATATCTTATTAAAGAAAAATGGTTATTTCTCCCCTCCCCCTCCTAAATGAAAATAGTATGCTAATCCATCTTAAAATACAGACTATCAACCCACTAAAGGATCACATTATATGCTGTCCATAAAAGTTTAGAGAGTGGACAGAGGGGAGCAGGAATGAGCTGCTAGAGGGAGACAAAAGCTTTATTCTCTGATAAGATTACAGAGTTTCTTATATTCACATGTACTATTGATTATGCAATGTTTGTAAAAGGGTTTGTGGCCATTTAAATAAATAAAATAAATAATTAGATAACATACAAACAGAAAAAGTGAAAGGGCATGTAAAAATACATAACCCCAAATATCATTATTTTTTTGAAAGCATCATGTCATGTGGCCTATGTGCAGCTCAGTCCCATTCAAGTGAATAGGCCTGGGTTGAAATAACAAACACAGCCGATACATAATGTACGTCACTAAGTATGATGTGAGGAAGCCGTAGCCGTAGAAGTGATCGTGGTGGTGCCACAAGTTGGATTCCTAATAATGTGAAATTGATGACCTCAGGATAGGTAATCAATATTGTATTCCCCGAAAACCCCTTAAAGAGGTAAAAAATAATTTATAAACAAGCTGTTAAAAAGCTCTACTGTATTTAAGTTCTGTGTATAAATTCTGCAGTATTACTGGTGGAGGTTTGCTTGCCTAGTTTGTAGTAAGAAAAGGCTTGGTATGTATTATATCTACTACAATTTTTTGATCTTTACTCTGTAAATTTCACTAACTACCAGCAATGGCTGGCAGAACATTGTAAAAGCATTATAACCATACCGTTCTATAACAAATGGCTCCCAAGTGCCCAGCTGGATGGATTTTCCTTTTCAAAGTGTCCAAGCCCTCCGGCCTTCCCCACTGTCCTACCAAGAATTCCTCCCCTGCACTGCCGTGACGTAATGGGAGAGGGGAAGGCACTTGGGAACTTTGAAAAGGAAAGTCAACCCAGTTGGGCACTTGGGAAACTTCCCAGAATTCCAGAGGAGCATGCATGGCCTATAAATCTCCTCATGCTGACTAAAGTGCTCTCTCCCCAAAGAGAGATGGTACCCCCCATGACTGAGGCCTCTCACCCGGTTAAGCCAGTACTCTCTGCTCTGCCCTGATGAGGGGCAGTCACCCAGAAACAGCTGTCTGCAGATAACGGGCTGGCTTATTTAATATCTGAGTCAAGTCTCAAGAACTATTTAAAAGGTTGAATGTTGATTTATAAGATAGCTGCCTTATATCTGGTGGCATTAGAGGTGGAGCTTGTAAAGAGCTCATTGCCATCCCTTTTCTTCCAGAATTCCAGAGGAGCATATATGGCCAATAAGTCTCCACACGCCTATCAAGGTGCCTTCTCCCCAAGGAGTGATAGTACTCCCAAATCATAAAAAATTGGGAGACATTTTCCATAGGAATAAAAGTGCTTTTCCTGGGGGCGTGGCTTGCCTGCTGAGGAAGATGGCCGCGTGAGCTCAGAGCTCCAGAGCTTAACCAGCGACTAAACTAAGCAGTGGATTCTATCCGGTCCCATCCTGCCTCCATCGGGTTCCCTCATCTCATCTAAGATGCCCAGGGGCAAGAAATCGCTCCAGCCGCAGGAAAAACTGGACTTTTTCTTTGAAAAACCAGCAGAGCAAGATGGCGCCCAGTCTCCGGCCTCCTCCGGCTCCTCAGGCCCTGGCCCGCAGGCCCCGTCTCCGGGCTCGGGAAGCCTACCATCTTTACCCCCCAAGGGGGTACCTACCTCAGAGGAGTCGGTATGTCCTTCGCTGTCCCCTCCGGTGCAAACTGCCGCAACCTCAGCCTCCCTACGTGGTTCCTCCTGGCGCCATGACACCTCGCCGGTGAGTTCACCGACGGTGAGCCCGGCTAAGCAGAGGCCCAGGCTTCAAGATTCCCTGCCTGACACCCTGGAGGTGAGTGAAGTGCATGTCTTGGCGCTGACTTTTCTACTACGGATCAGCCGGCCTCCGGTAATATGATCAAGGACATGCTGGTCCTTTTCAGCCATTCTATTCAAAAAGATCTCATGGCCTTAGTCGCGCCGCTAAAATCCTCCATAGCTGAGGTGGAGACGAGGCTTTCACGCGCAGAATCAAAAATGGGAGAATTTGCAGGGTCCCATAATCAGCTAATTGACCCTCACTATGACCTATCCTCTGAAGTGGACCGCTTAAAATCTAAAGTGGCGGACCTGGAGGACAGGTCCCGCTGTAACAATGTTAAGTTCAGAGGGATCTCTGAAGACATTCAACCCAAAGATTTGCAGGGCTTTGTGCAAGGCCTCCTCAAGCTTCTGATTCCGGAGATTACCGACCGGGACCTCATTATTGACAGAGTCCACCGCGTGGCCCGGCCAAAGCACTTGGATACGACGACCTGATACGACGCCTAGGGATGTGCTGGCAAAGATTCACTTCTTCCATATCAAAGAAGCTCTTCTATCTGCGGCCAGGAAGACCGATCCATTACCTTCTCCTTACGCTGGAGTGAAGTTATTTACCGATCTCTCTGCCTATACCCTGCAACAGCGCAGGTCCCTGGCTCCCTTTACTGCGGCACTACGAGACCATAATATTCCTTATCGGTGGGGGTTCCCTACCAAGGTTCTGATCCATCATCAGGGAACTCTACATGCTATTTGTTCCCTAGAAGCTGGGAGAAATCTTTTTCACACCTGGAATATTGACTTGCAGGAGAACTTTGGGTCCCAAACCAATAAGCCCGGTACCGTAGCCCCGGAGTGGCAAACGGTATCTTCTAAGCGGAAATTGACCCGTTGAGAATCCTTCTCAGATATTGGCTATTATGTTAAGTCTGAGTGGCCTGAAATCTAAGGTTTTTGGCCTTTCTCTTTGCCCACAATGAGTAACCTGACAGGGAGTCAGGCTATTTATGTAGTTTATTTAGTTCGTTTATTTCTTTGCTTGTTCTTATATGCCATTTTTGTTTTTGTCTTACCTCAGGGGTCCTGGATGATTAAGCCGCTGGAGTCCCTACTTGGACTCATCCTTCTTCCTCCCAGTTCACAGAGGGCGCCTGCTCTCTATCTCTCAGGTACACTGTTTCCTAATTCACCTCCTCCCTCACAATGGTTGTTAAGCTAGCTACCCTAAATGTTAGGGGTCTGAATAGCCCCTTCAAGAGATCCTTGATGTGGAGGGAGGTGAAAGCCTTGAAATGTGACATCTTCTGTGCCACAGAGACACATTTAAAGAAGGAAGATGGGATGAGAATCCGCCATGAGAGTTTCCCTCACATCTATCACTCACACCACCCGAGGAAAAAAAGAGGAGTCTTAGTGGCGGTAAAAAAATACTCTTGCACTCTGAAATCCATAGTAGCGGACTCTGGCAGCCGATTCATCATTTTGACATGCTCTATTAATAATGTTGTTTTTACATTAGTATTTGTTTATGCGCCCAACAAGCACCAGCTCTCCTTCCTACAAAAACTGGTCTCTAGAGTGAACAAAGTGAAAGTGGGGCATGTTATTTGGAGTGGGGATTTTAATTCTATACTGGATCCATTGCTGGATACCACTGCGGCGGCTAGGGCAGGTCCGGGCGCGATCGGTTCTCTATTCCTCCAAGAGGATTTATATGATATTTGGCGTCTGCAACATAGCACGGAGAGAGACTACTCATTTTTCTCCTCGCGCCATCAGACCTATTCGCGCATAGACATGTTCCTAGTGGGCCGTTCTGTCATCCCCTCTGTCACTTCTTCCTCTATAGGGACGATTACGTGGGCCGACCATGCCCCGGTATCCCTTACCTTACAAGAAACCCATGCGCACACACCATATATCCCTTGGAGGAACAATACATACCTTTTGGGCCATCCAAAATACTCTGCCGAGATTTCCTCTGCTATCTCCGACTATTTTACTAACAATGTGGGTTCTGTCTCAAACCCCTTTTCTTTATGGTGCGCACACAAGGCCTATGTGAGAGGCATTTTCATTAAACTTGGTAGCATTATAAAAAAGGAGAGGGCTCGTAGGATAGATGAGTTATTGGCTGAGATCCGTTCCCTGGAGAATTTGAATAAGTGCACGATACATCAAACGCAAATAGACAGGCTTACCCTGCTTCGGTCCCAATTACGGGAGTGCCTCCTGCATAAGTTTGAATACCGTATGAAGGTGGCTAAGGCTACATTCTACTCCCAGGATAATAAAAGTGGACGGCTCTTAGCCAATCTCCTTCGCTCGCGAGCCGCCAAAGCAAAGATACCCTTTATTACTAATGCCCATACAGGAGAGAAAATTCTTTCTCCCTCTGCTATTGCTGATAGCTTTGGAGATTTCTACGCCTCTCTCTATAACTTAGAGTCCCTAGGTAATATCCCCTCGCCTTCCCTAGAAGACATCTCCGCATATCTTTCCTCACTGGGTTTGTCCTCTCTCACAGAATCCCAATTGGGAGCACTTAACTCTCCCTTCTCCCTGGAGGAATTGGAGATCACCATTAAATCTCTACCCAACAACAAAGCCCCGGGACCTGACGGCCTCTCCAACTCCTATTATAAGACCTTCGCCACGCAATTGGCCCCCCTCTTCTTCAAACCCTTCAGAAAGCATCCGCAGACGGTTTTTTCCCCGCAGAAATGTTAGAGGCCACGATAGTGACTATCCCTAAACCGGGTAAGTCAACTGATGATCCTAAAAATTATCGGCCAATATCATTATTAAATACCGACATCAAACTGTTTGCTAAATTATTGGCCAATAGATTGGCCCCTTTAATCCCCTCGCTTGTTGGAAAAGACCAGGTGGGGTTTGTTAGAGGCCGTCAGATCCAGGAAAATTCCAGATGAGTCCTGAGTGTCCTGTCTCACCTTCAGAATACAACTGCCAAAGCTCTTTTGGTGACATTGGATGCGGAGAAGGCCTTTGACCGAATTAACTGGTCTTTTGCCTTCTCGGTCCTAGGTCAAATGGGCTTCTCCGGTCCAATATTGTCCTCCATTAAGGCTCTCTATTCTAATCCTTCCACAAAAGTGTGGGTGAATGGTGCCCTGTCAAAATCATTCAAGATTACTAATGGCACCCGTCAAGGGTGCCCTCTCTCGCCATTAATGTTTATTCTATCTATCGAGCCCCTGGCCCAGGCGATTAGGCTTAACAAGGAAATACAGGGGGTTGATAGAGGATGTACACCATACTATTAGTCTGTATGCAGACGATGTGATTCTCATGCTAAAAAACCCTGTACCTTCTCTAAGGGCCTCTCTGCAATGCATTCTGGACTTTGGCCGCTTATCATACTACAAGCTGAACCAAACTAAGTCCCAGGGGTTGCCCATTAATATTCCCCCACGGGTCTTAACCCTTCTCCAGGAAGAATTTCAGCTAGATTGGCAGACTGACCAAATTTCATATTTAGGCATGAACCTGACCCCAAAGGTTTCCCATCTCTATAAGGCCAATCATATCCCCCTTTTGACCTCGGTAGAAAAAGAGTTGGAGGGATTCGCTCAACATGAAATCTCTTGGCTTGGTTGTTTAGCGACCTTCCAAATGTTTTCTCTCCCTAAATTCCTGTATCTATTTAGGGTCCTCCCTATCACACCTCCCAAAAGTTTCTTTGCCAAATGTTCTAAGCTGATCAGTAAATTTCTCTGGAAAGGGAGGAGACCGAGGATGGCGGCTAAACTTCTGTTTCCCCTTAGAACTGCTGGAGGCCTTGGCCTGCCAAACATATATGACCATGAAACCAGCTTTTAGACTGGTGGAAAGGGGACTCTTCCAAATACTGGGTCCAAGTAGCTTCAGTCACAGCTCCCCATAAAGATCTCAAGGCTTTGCTGCTAGCCTCCTTGACTGCCTCCTTTCGCCTCCCCCCAGATATGCCCTATTTCACCCGGGGGCTATCGATAACTGGAGAAGCTTCCACTCTCTAGGGGTACAGGCGAATATTCCAATTTCTGCTTTTGCTCCCATAGCTACCTTGGACTATTTGATTCCAGATTTGGGGGTGGGGAAATGGAGAGCATACGGCATTACTCTAGTAGCCCATTTGTACCACGATACGGTTCTGCACTCATTTGAACACTTACATGCTACCTTTAATGTTCCAAATAATGAGTTCTTTAGATATCTGAGGCTTAGACATCTACTCTCCGCGCCCTTACAGGTGACTGGTTGTAAGCAGCTTTTTGAACTGTGGTCCAGGCCCTCCTCCTCTCCTTCCTTGCGACCAATATATGGTCTTCTAAATGGCAAAGAGACTTTTGTCAAATCTGCTCCATTCCTCTCCTGGGATATGGACCTCCATATTTCTATCACTAATGCCCAATGGCAGCAGGCCCTGCGGCTCATGGCTAAACACTTTATCTGTGTTACTCAATATGAGTCCTACTTGAAAACTATTCTCCGCTGGTACTACACCCCAGAGAGATTGAGCTATATGTTTCCAGGGGTCTCTCCTTTGTGCTGGAGAGACTGTGGATGTAAGGGGACCCTTATGCATAACCTGTGGGACTGTCCCCTTCTTAAACCGCTTTGGGCGGAGGTGTTCTCCTTGATCTCCACTACTCTGAGCCTGGTGGTTCATCCACAACCTCAAATGGCTCTTCTGTGTATTGGGCTCGAACAACTCCCTGCTGGGGGTAGAGTTAGCACTGCACATATACTCATATCTGCTAAACTGGCGATTGCAGCTAATTGGAAGAGTCCCAACATCCCCCCGTATCGGAGGTTATTAGGAGGGTTAACCTCACATATGCCTATGAACGGGTCCTAGCCATATCCAGACATACTTACCCTAAATTTGAAACCATCTGGTGCCTATGGCGGAAATCGCCCTTTTATAACTCCACTGACTGATGCAGTGTACCTTTGCCAAGTTCCAGAATGATAATGCCCCCGGATGGTAACCCCTGAGGACTACTTATGTTCTTTACTTTGGTTTTTTGTGTTTCTTTGTTTTCTGTATGACACTTGATTTGTGTGTTATCCAGTGTAATGACCTCTTGTGACAGTATGTTATGATTATGCAACTGTATGTTTTATTTGAAAAATTTCAATAAAAACTTATTGTTTGAAAAGTGCTTTTCCTGAACTAGGAATAAACACCCAGATGACATAATATAAAGAACTATGGTTACAATGCTTTTACAATG
Organism: Rhinella marina; assembly: GCA_900303285.1. Lineage (NCBI taxonomy): Eukaryota > Metazoa > Chordata > Amphibia > Anura > Bufonidae > Rhinella > Rhinella marina. The sequence continues at coordinate 185,039 of ONZH01013758.1, forward strand.
TTCTGATGGCCATTGCTCGTATATTAGTGAAATGTATGTGACAGACTCCCTTTAATAAGGATTATTAATTTTAATTGAGTTATAATGATGTTGGTGTTCTACATGACTGAATACCCCCATACCATTCAGTCACACCCGCTTGCTGATAACATTTATAAAACCAACATCTGCTGTACTCAAGATAAAATAATGCTGACTTGGTGTTTTTCTGCTGTGGACTTCTGAGCACATTTCATGTAGACAATCTATAATAAAAATTACAGTGCTATCAGATTTTATCTATTTACTAGAGTAAACACTATGTGGAATTACAACCTTTGATAAAATATATGGCACTTTTGTATTTTATAGAATAACCCATTGATAAATAGTGAAAAAGCTAGCAGGAAAATAATGCAATATTTATACGGAATAGCTGATTAGTTAAGTGGATGGCTACTACAGATAGTGGGATGGATGGATGGATGGATGGATAGATAGATAGATAGATAGATAGATAGATAGATAGATAGATAGATAGATAGATATAGACAGTTCACTTGAGTTTAATAGCAGTTTGTGTCATGGCTGTAAGGTAATATGTTCCTCTCGCGGTTCAAGGTGTTGCTGCTCTCGTGCTCACACCCACATAACTTGCTTTTTATGTCTTGCTCTGGTGCCAAGCACTAACAACTTCCGCAGTCTCTGGGACACCAGGATTACTGCTAAAGACAGATAGAGGCAGAGAACACAATTCTGTTATGTTTTCAAGGATGAGTCACTTCCTTGCATTAATCTGCAGATTGCATTTCTTGTCATTCTGCTGATATGCAGTCAGGTTCAGATGCTCGGTAGGGTCATTGGACAACATAACTTCCCCGACCTGTCAATTAATCATTAGGAATTGTTACTAGAAGAGCAAACAGAGTGGGCGTTACATATGTGCATGGCTCCTGATGTCTCCAGTTCAGCCCAGTGACCCAGTGTGAAGCATTATTGGAGCTAAATGACTTCCTCCACTGTTTGATAAGCACAAATATTTGCTGGTGATATACCAGTCTCACGTTTGTTATATTGCTCTAGGAATTGCTGGAATTTTCTAGTACATAATTGCAAGTTAAACTGTTTCTTAAATGCAATGCTGTACATTATAAAGTTCTCCAGGGGCGGATTGGCCATACACCTTACAGGGAAATTTCCCGGTGGGCCGATGCCCAGGGGGCCACCTAAGCCCTCCTCACAGCCGGCCAGTGGAAGGTTTTGGGGATGTATTTTGTGCTGCTGGCAGTATTTTGTGATGGACTGTGATATTTGGCTCTGTTGGGGTGGTATTGTAAACCGAGAGCAAGGCAGGCGGTTGTTCCGCAACCAGAAATAACGCACACTTGGTGTTTAAGTTTAAGAACAATGCATTTACTATAGATTAATAAAGGCAAGATAAAGGTAAAAGAACAAGGGGAAAAACAAGCAATGTACACAGTGTAATATGAACAATTCAAGACAGATTCTGCAATAGATTCCACGTTTACTACGTCCACTTCTGAAACACGGACGCTGAGCGAACAATTTCCCTCCGAACTATCCCTAACTGACCCTAACTTCACTTTTGGGTGCGCACCCCCCTTTTTCCCAGTGGTCCAGGTGGACCGCTTACAGTCCGTAGAAGCGTGCGGTGGGGCCCTTTCGTTGATAGCGAAGTGTCCTCTTCTCACGGTGATGGCGTTCTCTGAAGCAATCAAATCCTCAGCAGGCCGGGGAACCAAATGGATGCAATGTCCAGCAGCAGATATCACTGAGCAAACTGACAGTCCAGCAGTATCCATACACTGGGAGGTGATGTAAGTTGGGGTTTTGCAGTAACTGTCCGGTACTCAACAGCACTGCGAGTCTCTAGTTTTGGTGCAATTACACAGCCAAAATGTCAGCCTCACTGGTTATCCACTGCACACAGTTCTCTCAGCGTGGCTCCACTAAATGTGTTTGTCTCTTTACACTCTGTCCGCCTCTGGACTGAAGTACATACAGCTTAGCTGCACAGGAGTGTTCTCTGATGCCTCCACACGCTTTTAACACAGCACAGACACCTGTCTTTCTCTTGCCAAGATGGCTACAGCTCCTTGTCTCTTCTCTTCCTGCTTCTCTTCTCTCTCTGCAAACTGGCAGGATGACCTCATTGGGGGCGTGTCACTCCAGCATCTCAGTACAATGGCTGCTGTCTTAAAGGACCAGAATCACAGAAATACAGGAACAGATATGCATTTAACTTTAACACATTTTAAACATACTAATGAAAGTTAGGATATCATTGAGCTGTCTCTTACAGTATAATGTGCCACAATATGGTATTGCTGACCCTGCCTTCCATCAGTTTGGACCTAACTACAAAATGGGGCCACTTTTAGTATTTTTCCAGGGCCACTTTAAGTTCCCAATCTGCCTCTGAAGTTCTCCATAGGGCAATGTTAAAATTATCTCCAAAAGGCAACATCTACTCAAAGCGCACTTACATGGGTTGAGGAGCAGCCAATTGTTGGAAAGGAAGCGTTCGTTCATGACAGTCAACTGCTCACTCAGTAGAGGTGAAGCGCCCCTCACAGTACGGGAAGAAACAATCACTATTGCGATTGCTCCTCCTCATATATTCACATTGTTTCTGGGCAGCAGATCGCTATTTAGACAACATGATCCGCGGTCCAGAAGCGATAATTTAGGCTCCTGCATGAACAACAGGATCACCTGATGAACAAGCATTTCACTCGTTCATCGGGTGATCAGCTGCACATTTACATGGGCAGATTGTTGTGAACGAGCATTCGAAAGAACGTTTTTCCCGATAATCTGCCAGATAATCTGTCCATCTAAATCCACCATAACTCTGACTTTTATTTTAACATTAGGAAAGGTTGTGATGAAAACTGAGTATTTAGCACTTGCCATTCAATAAAATATTAGCATTCTATGTCTAGGTCAGGGTAGGTGGTTAAGGGTCAGTACAGTGAACAGGCAGGGGTCAGGTCGGGTGGCAGAAAGTCAAGTTCCACAGGCAGAAGTTGGTACACAGACAAATGGATTATAGCTCTTTAGTAGGGTACAGCAAGCAAGTGAAAACAAAAAGAATCTATTGCTCAGGCAAATGATTGAACAAGCATCTTCTGAAATGACTACCTTAGTAACTACTTGCATTCCACATGTCATATCAATTTATTAAGCTCAAATAATATCATGTGAATTCCTTGGTAATTGTTTAAAACTAAAACTACAGGGGGGTTATTTTCTAGAGCAGTTCGCATCTAATGTCACGTTCCTGGTCCCTAGTTCTTTTGTAAATGCGGCTGGTAGGTCGTTCCCTAAATAAATTCTGGCGAGTGCTTGGCTTAGTCTGTATGCTGTATGCTATCTCTATTGCATGCTAGTCTAGATGCTGGGAGATTAGCTAGCGTGGCTGTCGTTGGAGCACTTGCCCTGATAAGGGAGACCCCCAGCCTCTGAAACCTTGGACCTGACTAAATGACAATCCACTGTTGCTACCTATACTCCTCTGACGCGTTTCCCCATCACCTAATGGTTCTTCAGAAAGCTATAAATGTTGTGGCAGCCTAAAAATAAAGGCAGTGGCTATCAAATTACTAGCCATTTGCAATGAAGGTCGAGAAGGGTGTTCCCAGTTAGGGGTGTGTATATGCACAATCTGACACTAGCAGCATCCTCACTAAATGGTAACACCCATCTGGACCATTATTTTTAGTTATTCATAACTTCTAGCAGAAATAATAAAAGAATGGGACAGCATAATGCCTTAAAGAGGACCTGTCACCATTCCTGACATGCCTGTTTTAATAGCTCCATGCATTCCCTATGTAATAACAATTCTGGAAAACCTATTCTTATGGCTCTATGCTGTGCCATTCCTTTATTATTTCAACTATAAGTTATGAATGAATTGCCAGCAGTCAGCAGTAAGGGTACAGAGGGGAGGTAAGAAGTTGGGGGTGTGTACCTACACAGTCTGACAATGGCAGCACTGACTGGATAGAGAGAGACTGAGCAGGGACACCCCCCTCAACTGGTTACCTCCCCGCTGTACCCTGCTAGCAATTAAATTGTAACTTCTAGTAGAAATCATAAAGGAATGGCACAACATAGAGCCATAAGAATAGATGTTCCAGAATTGTTATTACACGGGGAATGCATGAAGATATTAAAAATGGCATGTCAGGAGTAGGTCCTCTTTAAAACAAAGGTTCTAGAATTGCTATTACAAGTGGGATGCAAGTCGTTTCTAAAACAGACCTGCCAGCAGAGGTTACATGTGCTTTTTAAAGGAGAAGGAATTTCAGCTATAATGCAGGCTGTAACACTACAGTATTTTAGCTATAATTCAGGCTGTACACCACAAGCAGTACAATATAAATAGGAAAATGCAGTTACAGTTACTCAACTTCTTGTGTGTAGATGAATTCTAAAAAAAGTTGTCAATGTGTTGTTCAAATTCTAGAACTTTAACCAATGTCTTAATATAGATTGTGCACATCCTTCCTGCTTACTTATTTGACCCAGTCCTAGCATTAGACCACAAAACAAAAACTTCCTCCATGTAACATCATGTAGATTTTAACAAACACATTTAGTAGCAATTGCAGAAAAATTTAAAGACTGGCCTGCTGGGCAACTAACATAAAGTAATGAACTATAGACAAAAAGACATTAGAAGTACACTTAAGGTATATTAAAGGGGCTCTCTGGGCTTTTAATATTGATTACCTATCCTCAGGATAGCTCATCAATATCAGATCGGTGGGGTCCAACACCCCCACGATCAGCTGTGTGAGGTGATAACACGCAGTGTGCACGTGCCGTCTCCCATCTCACTTCCTGCTTGCTGCCACTATGTCTATGGCAAAGCAGCAGTGAGCAGGGAAAGAGAGAAGGGAGACGGCATGTGCACACTGCATGCGCTGTCTCCTCATACAGCTGATAGTTGGGGGTGCCGGGTGATGGACCCCCACCAATCTGATATCGATCTGATATTGATCAATATTAAAAGCCCGGAGAACCCCTTTAACATATGGGCAATATGGCTGAAAATCAGTTCCATACATGTGGGAAGTCATACAGTAGGGTTGTTTCTGCAAAATACACATGGATTTATGCACGTCCCATTCAGATGAATGGGGAAGTCACAGAAATGTCTCCTGCTTGTTGATCATTCAAATCACTAACTGAGACAATGATGAATAAAAATTTAGTAGCCTTCATTTAACGCTGTGTTTCTGTGACTGATGTTAAATGAAGTGACTAGCGCGACCCAGGTGCTTATCATATCACTGCTTAAATAAATGTTTCCCTTTTATCTTTTGCATTCTCAGCACATGAGAAATAGTTCTTCCAAGGCAATCAAGTTCACAAAATAATCTTGAAGTGTAGGTCATAATTAGAGATGAGCGAATGTGCTCGTAACGAGCACTGTACCGCTCGGCTCCCCTGCGCTCGCATGGGCGCAGGCAGCCGCTTCCATCCTCCTCACCCGACGGAAGCAGCTGCCTGTACCCATGCGAGCGCAGGGGAGCCGAGCGGTACAGTGCTCGTTACAAGCACGTTCGCTCATCTCTAGTCATAATGTATCAAGATACACGTCAGGAAACATTCCAGGTATGTAGAAGAAATGCACAGAAACCTATAAGAAATCACATCTACTGAATTACTTTTCTTTGTATATACAGTCATGGCCAAAAGTTTTGAGAATGACACAAAGATTATATTTTCACATGATCTGCTGCCCTCTGGTTTTTATGTGTGTTTGTCAGATGTTTTTATCACATACAGAAATATAATTGCAATCATATTATGAGTAACAAAAGCTTATATTGACAGTTAGAATGAGTTAATGCAGCAAGTCAATATTTGCAGTGTTGACCCTTCTTCTTCAGGACCTCTGCAATTCTCCCTGGCATGCTCTCTATCAACTTCTGGACCAAATCCTGACTGATAGCAGTCCATTCTTGCACAATCAATGCTTGCATTTTGTCAGAATTTGTAGGTTTTTGTTTGTCCACCCGTCTCTTGATGATTGACCACAAGTTCTCAATGGGATTAAGATCTGGGGAGTTTCCAGGCCATGGACCCAAAATCTCTATGTTTTGTTCCCTGAGCCATTTAGTTATCACCTTTGCTTTATGGCAAGGTGCTCCATCATGCTGGAAAAGGCATTGTTGATCGCCAAACTGCTCTTGGACGGTTGGGAGAAGTTGCTCTCGGAGGACATTCTGGTACCATTCTTTATACATGGCTGTGTTTTTAGGCAAGACTGTGAGAGAGCCGATTCCCTTGGCTGAGAAGCAACCCCACACATGAATGGTTCTGGATGCTTTACAGTTGGCATGAGACAAGACTGGTGGTAGCACTCACCTCGTCTTCTCCGAATAAGCGGTTTTCCAGATGTCCCAAACAATCGAAAAGGGGATTCATCAGAGAAAATGACTTTACCCCAGTCCTCAGCAGTCCACTCCCTGTACCTTTTGCAGAATATCAGTCTGTCCCTGATGTTTTTTTCTGGAGAGAAGTGGCTTCTTTACTGCCCTCCTTGAGACCAGGCCTTGCTCCAAGAGTCTCCGCCTCACAGTGCGTGCAGATGCACTCACACCTGCCTGCTGCCATTCCTGAGCAAGCTCTGCACTGCTGGTAGCCCGATCCCGCAGCTGAAACACTTTTAAGAGACGGTCCTGGCGCTTGCTGGTCTTTCTTGGGCGCCCTGGAGCCTTTTTGGCAACAATGGAACCTCTCTCCTTGAAGTTCTTGATGATGCGATAGATTGTTGACTGAGGTGCAATCTTTCTAGCTGCGAGGCCATTTTTGTGCAGTGCAATGATGACTGCACGTGTTTCTTTAGAGATAACCATGGTTAACAGAAGAGAAACAATGATGCCAAGCACCAGCCTCCTTTTAAAGTGTCCAGTGGTGTCATTCTTACTTAATCATGACAGATTGATCTCCAGCCCTGTCCTCATCAACACCCACACCTGTGTTAATGGAGCAATCACTGAAACGATGTTAGCTGGTCCTTTTAAGGCAGGGCTGCAATGATGTTGAAATGTGTTTTGGGGGATAAAGTTCATTTTCTAGGCAAATATTGACTTTGCAAATAATTGCTGTTAAGCTGATCACTCTTTATAACATTCTGGAGTATATGCAAATTGCCATTATAAAAACTGAAGCAGTAGACTTTGTAAAAATTAATATTTGTATCATTCTCAAAACTTTTGGCCATGACTGTACACTAAAAATATCATAATAAGCAGAAATAAAATATAAAATCACTGTTATATGATCAAAAGTGTCACTCCTGGGACCCAAAATGTCTAACATGGTCCTCTGGCTATCACACATAATTTATGGTACTGGTTGATATGTTTGTATATGGCTTTTGGGCCTCCTCATACTCAACCTTTGCATCCCAAATAGTTTTGCCCCTGCTTATGACCATGAGTGGACTGGGACGTTAAAGTAGCCCTGGAAAAAAAAAACAACTCAAAGTGGTTCCATGCTGTAGGCGAATCTAAAGGTAGGGCCAATATAAGTAAGTAGGGCCAGCAATACTGTAGTGCAGCACAAACGTGCTGCAGCATTTAACTCTATCACTGTCCTGGGGAAGGCACTACAGTTGAAGGCAGGAGGGAACTTTCTTTTGCTGGCCAGGTGTATAAGTACCAGATGCTCCTAACATTAATTAATTCTGAGAGAATTCGATCATTATGTACCCAACTGGTGGCCGTGAGGAGGGCTTGGGCGCCCTCCTAGGCATTAGTCCACCAGTAAATTTACCTGTAGGGTCTATGGCCAGTTCACCCATGCTTATAACCTTGCGACTTCTAAGGTTGTAAACAAACTCTTTCTCTTCATCCTATGGCATGGTTGTATATTCAGTGACTTAACAATCAGTATTGACTTCTTATGTAGCAACATTTCAAGGCACCAACAAACAAGCATTGGTTTGAAAACCTGTTATTAGTCAGGTTTTGGCATCATCATTAGTGTTCTATCTCTACACTACACAAAGCTTGGCTGGCCATATACATACATCTAGTATAGGCCAGAATGCTGCCCATCATATTTTGGATTATTCATATGAATGAGTTAACCATCAACAAGCTGGAGTAAACTGATATTGTCACACACATGTAGTAGTACCAAGGGCGGCCAAAAAAAAACAGCAACCTGACCGATCACATTTTTGGCAGACAGTAGTCTACTGTCAATGCTCAACCAAAGTGGGCAGAACAAGTTATTTTGGTTGACTTTTATCTTGTGTGTATGCTCAGCTTTACTTACTTCCCTTACTTCTTATAAATTATTCTGAAAGGTTTTGTGAGTTTGTGAAGCTGGTCATCTCACACCACTTGTTTTGGGATATATCAAGTCAGGAGGAAAGATAATGGTTCTAATAGACATAAGAGAAAAGTTGGCTAAAGCTGCTTATTTTGGCAGAACAATTTTATGTGTGTGGGGCTTCCCAACTCTCTCCTGATGATTTTGGGGGAAGGAAGGACTGGGTATGTTGAATTTCAATGTCTTAATTATTCTTAATGTGTCGCTAACTTTTCAAAAAACCTTTCATATATAGAGATTCATCAAAAGGGTGAAGGGTCCCGCCGGATCCCTTACTTACCTGTCCCAGCAGCTCCCGACCTGTCCCAGCTCCGGATCTGACCAGCGACTAGGAGGACCACGCACAAGGGTAAGTTTCCCCACAGTGCCCCCTGCTGAAGGGAGGGGAAAGTGCATGGTGACAGATCCGTCATGAACTCCATTGAAAGTCAATGGAGGACAGATCCGTTTACCATTGTGTCACACCGAACGGATCCGTCCCTATTGACTTGCATTGGGGGTCATTCCGGACCCATCTTGGTGCGGATGCCCAAACCGGTGAGAAAACCGCAGCATGTTGAGGTTTGCTCTCCGGTCTGGAGACTGAAGAGAACTGAACGGAATGCATTTAGGAGCATTCCGTTCTCTTCAGTTCACTTTTGTCCCTATTGATAATGAATGGGGACAAAACTGAAGCGCTTTTTTCCGGTATTGAGCCCCTATGACGGAGCTTAATACCGGAAAATGAAAACGCCAGTGTGAAGGTAGCCTAAGAAAGACAAGCCACCACCAGAGGTGTCAGGCAAATTACCATCTTCCCATTAAACAAACATGCAGGCTTAGCCAAGCTAAGTGTGTATGTGTATGGGGCAGTCAGCTATTGAAGATGTATGGTCACCTATGGACATATCCATATACATCTATAGTTCTATATTATTTTCATATGGCCATGGTCTCAGCCCTTGGTTTCTATCAGATTACTAGATAGTGAATTACAAGAGAGTTCTGTCTCATAGACTTGCAATATTAAATCTTTATTCCCTTTGCCTTCACTACGCATTATGCTGGCTTTCATCCACTAATAATAATAATTGCATAAATGCACTAGTAAATCAGGATGTCGGATTGACCCTTGTGAAACTCTAGAATAAAATGTTGATAAACCTCCTTGCTTGTGTGATGGCAGAAAGGATCACATTACTCGAATATACATTACTGAAAGAATGTTATTTTACTATCAGAAGCAATCCTCCAACTTGCCCTTGAGCTAGCTGACATGCGTATGCCCTTGATAGCATAAACGAAGATAAGTGAATCAATAGCTAACTCACTGGCTTTTTTGGGGCATGGTCACCAGCTTGCATTTACAGCCTGCCCTTAAGCAATTCCTTAGTACAAGGTCAAAGATTAAACCTAAAGGTCTTTATTTTAATGATTATAAGTGAATCGACATGCTGAGCACAGGCTTGTTATCTAGGACAAACAGGGAGTATTTCCTGTTTAGACTATATATTTGGTTCACAAGAGCTTTCACTCCTTGTCATGAAGTAATTTGGCTTAGGGCTTGAGTAAACATCCTGCAGTTTACTGTATTACTGACAACATGGACTTTATTCAGCTACTCCAAGGATCACTCTACCTACCAATTTTTGGACATAGTTGAATAAGTTAAAGTGTTTGATAGAGTTTAATGCTTGAAGAATTTAATTTTTATACTAGAACAGCAAGTACTCCCTGAAGGATTGTCTCAGAGTTTTGTGAATGTCATCCTCTTTCCAAAAACAATCAGGTCAAGTATTGGGTTGTGTTGTATAAACACAATAAAAGCTGATTGCCAATGCGATGGTTTAATTTCAGTAGGGATTTTAATTAAACATTTTCCTCCTCACCCCATGTACATTTCTAGTCCCATTAATTGAAGTTCCCTGTTTCATGGAACTGAACGTTCCTGTCTTGATTCAGTTAGTAGGATCGGGCAGTCACAAGGACAGACTGACCTTATAATGTGACAAAACCTGTTAATAGTGAGGAGCAAATATCTTGGTTGTAACAAACTGTCTACATATGCACTGTATGATTTATTTTACTTTTTTTTTTTTTTAACGGTCTGAAACATTTATTTTTTTGCTTTTTGGTGGCAAACACCTGCTGGTGTGCACACACAAACACACTACCTGGAGTCATGTGATCCTCCTTCTTCATCTTTCCTGGCCTCTGATCTGATGATGGCTACAATTAAGAAATTTGTTCGAATCGAATCACCGAAAATTTGGATTTGGCTTTGATCCAAATTTTTGGAAAATTCAGGTCAAATTTTATTCACTCATCTCTACCTGGACACTATGTTTCTAAGTGTAAAGGCTGTTACTTCTGCATTTGGGCAATTGACGGAGAAAATTATGATGTCACTGATGACATTGTAGGATTTCCATTTGTAGATTGGACCAAAGTGCATGCTCAGAAGACATGATCCATGTCTTTTCTAAAGGGCCATGGATAAAGATGACTAGCAAAAGTGATCTAAAGAGCAGTTTCCATTATATCACTGCTATCAGTTCTGTAAGCACATAGAGCATTTGCTTGCTACTAGACTGAACTCCAAAAATGTAAGTAAATAAATGCATTACTCATGCAATATCATACCTCCCAAGTGTCCCTCTTTTGGAGGGACAGTCCCTCTTTTTGACCCATGTCCCTCTGTCCCTCTTTTCTCCTTAAATGTCCCTCTTTTTGACCTGGAGGATTAATGCATACATGTGCATTAATAAATTTACTAAATTGCTCCTTACTAAAGTGTCTATACCTATAAATTAGACCAGAACTTCATTATTTGGTGCAATTGGGTCCTTAAAATATCTATAAGCTAATGATTTATGTGCTAATATTTATATGGACAATGACGTGCAACAAAAAAATTGCCGCAGGGGCTGTAGTAATTATGCTTTGGGCGGAGTTAGAGGTGTGGCCTAGTATGAAAAAAACTTCCGTGATGCGTGCCACACACATTGTCCCTCTTTGCAATTTTCAAAAGTTGGGAGGTATGCAATATGTTCATATCATATTCAAGTTATATTATCCCACACATAAAAATCACTCCCAGCTTCCAATTTTAGTATGTTCTACCTGTGCCTATATGCACTTGGGTCTTCACTACATAACGTGCATTTGGCTGATTATCACATGATACAGGCTAGGGGAGATACAAGGAAGGTATGTTTAGTAACAGCAGGGGCGGACTGGGAACTTAAAGTGGCCCTGGAAAAAATACTAAAAGTGGCCCCAATTTTGTAGTCGGGTCCAAATTGATGGAAGGCAGGACCAGTAATACCATATTGTGGCACATTATACCACCCCAACAGAGCCAAATATCACAGTCCATCACAAAATACTGCCAGCAGCACAAAATACATCCCCAAAAACTTCTACTGGCCGACTGTGAGGAGGGTCCAGGCGGCCCCCGGGACATCGGCCCACCGGGAAATTTCACTGTAAGGCCTATGGCCAATCCGCCCCTGAGTAACAGCAAAGTGTTTGAGATTCAAACAAATCTTACCCATATGCTACGTGAAAAATCCATGTGGAATCTATACAGTAGTTGAAATCTAGTGCAGATTTTAAATTTGCAGTGTGTCAATTTTTACTGTGGACTTCCATTGCTGATCTCAACCTTTCCAATGCATAGGATGAAGTCAGCTGTAAAATCAGTCATCAGGTGTTATAATGCAATAGGGACGTTGATACGGTTCTAAATAATAGATACTCAGTACTGTAAGCCAGGCTTCAGAGGAGCTACTCACAGTTACCCCCGGAGAGCAAAAGATGAACAGGGAGAAATGTATACATTTATACATTTAAATCTTCTCTTTCTGAACTTGAGGTCACCCCTGTGTACAACATCAGTGACTGAATACATACTTACACTGGAAATGCTATCAATCACTGATAACACCTCCCCTGTGTACAACTATCAGTGACTGACAGCTATCTCTGTATACACACTTATACAGGGAATGCTATCAATCACTGACAACACCTCCCTGTGTACAACTGAAGTCAGAAAAATGTATAAAGAATGATGTATAAAATAATGAGTATTTTCTCACCATATTTTTTGCCCTATAAGACACACTTGTCCATAGGACGCACCTAGGTTTTAGAAGAGGAAAATAAGAAAAAAATATTTTTCATTAAACCTCAGATCAGACCACCAATCAGACCACAAATGTTAATCAGACCTCAGCTAACAGACCCAATTAGACTCTCAATGTTAATAGGACCCCATTCAGACCTCAGCTCAGAACTCAAATGTGAAAAAGACCCCTATTCAGACCTCAGATCAGATCCCAATGTGAATGACCACCAATAAGACCTCAAATTAAAGCCTTATATGAATAAGCCCCCCAGTTTTACTTCAGATCAGACCCCCAATGTGAATGACCCCCATTCAGACCTCGGATCAGACCCCCAATGTGAATGACCCAATTTCAGATCTCAGTTCAGACCTCCATGAACAGAGCATGAGGTCACAGAGCGCCACTGTCCTCGCGCTGTGTGAGGGTCACAGCACAGCGTGAGGAGCCTGTAGGAGAAGACTATGAAGTGGTGAGTGCAGAGCTCCGTGAACACTGCATTCACCGCTTCACGGTCCTCCTGTATTAATGAGCTCATTAGCATTCACCCCATAAGACACCCTGACATTTTCTCCCTACTTTTGGGGAAAACAAGTGCATCTTATAAGGTGAAAAATAATCTGCTCAGCTCCTCCTGTTCTATAACCTGCTGCTGCAGATTGCACTGCATTTCATGCTGACAGGTTTTCTTTAAAAGTTACGTTTTGCTGTGACCTAAAACAACCATCATACTCTTCTGTGACGGGTAATTCACATGAAATATGCCCTCCTATGGATCAATGTGTAGGACAACTGGCTGAACAGGATGGATGGATGACTTTTTTCAGCCTTACAAACTATGTTACAAACTACGTAAAGTGGATTGCTTATCTTGCATGCAATGGACTTTGGATGTTCATGTAATAAAGCCATAATTCTAATTTTATGTAATTGATCAAGCAATTGACTTCAACTCAAGCACTAGGTTAATATATTAATAAATAAAAACTATGCTAATTGCTTTTGTGTTATATAAGAACATTGTATACTTAAGACTATTTTTATTACTGATGAAAGTCATTTAACCAGCATTAATGGTGCTTTAAATTTTCTCTGTATAGTATGATAATGTTTTCAGTGCTCCAATGACCTCTACAGCAGATGGAGGGGAAAAACTGTCAATTAGGCTTTATTTCCTCTTCATAACCATATGCTTCTTTCATAAGTAAAAGCTGATGACTGGTCATTTTAAGCATAACGTATATAATTACCACATTACTGCAGAAGATAACAAATAACACATCTAAACAGTTGTAGCAAATCATTGTAGCCAGGGGCATTGCTAGGGTCTCAAAAGACCCGGGGCCCAAGCCCCAGTGCATATGGCCCAATGCATACGTCGACCGACCGCCCCCACCTTCCGCAGCAGCACATACCTCTGACATCCAGGCCTCCCAGACAACTTCTTTCAGCGGCCTCGTCTCTGCAGAGTGTGACACACAGACATCTTAGCTTCCTCACATTTCTATCATCATCCTCTAACCTGGAGTACCAACAGTGTTATCTTGCTGCTCGCTGTGCCCCCCAAAACCTCCAAATACTATCCTGAAGAAATATCAGTGCTCCTCATAGTCCCCAATAGTATTTTCCTTCTACAGTGACCCCAGATAATGCTCCCCAAGAGTGTCTCCATTAGTAGAAGAGCCCTCCAGTATTAATAATGCCCTCACACAGCCCACAGTAGAAAAAAGACCCACCTATTGTTCCCCCAGTGGTAATAAAGCTCTCTACAGCCCCCTTAGTAGTAATAAGACCCCCCATAGTGCTCTTAGTAGAAATAAGGCCAATCTATAAGTCCCTCCTATAGAGACCCCAGTAGTAATAAGAACGCCTATAATGTACCCTGGATTTAAAATTCCCCCCACAGTGCCCCCAGTATTTATACTGCCCCTACTGTTATAATGCTCACCCTGAAGTGCCCCCAGTATGTATACTGCCCTGTACTGTTATACTGCTCGCCCTGTAGTGCCGCCAGTATTTATACTGTCCCCTACTGTTATACTGCTCACCCTGAAGTACCCCCAGTATTTATATTTATATCAGCCGCTCCTCTTATAACGCTCTAGTGCTAATATAACCTCCAGAGACATTTACATCATATGTGACATATCAGCCGCTCCTCTTATAATGCTCCAGCACTGATATAACCTCCAGAGACATTTACATCATATGTGACATATCAGCAGCTCCTCTTATAACGCTCCGGCACTGATATAACCTCCAGACACATTTACATCATATGTGACATATCAGCCGCTCCTCTTATAATGCTCCAGTACTGATATAACCTCTACAGACATTACATCATATGTGACATATCAGCCGCTCCTCTTATAACGCTCCGGCACTGATATAACCTCCAGACACATTTACATCATATGTGACATATCAGCCGCTCCTCTTATAACTCTCCAGCACTGATATAACCTCCAGAGACATGACATCACATGTGGGGGATGAGGGGCTGGGAAATTTTGGAATGCCACTGGTGAGAGGGAATGGGGGGGGGGGAGTTGAGGGGGTCCACTGGGAGACATAACTTCTTAGAAGCTCTGTGTAAAGTAAAATTGAGATAGTCAGTGGGCAGAGGTCTGTGAAGGGCTGGAACACCAGGGGGGACACAAGATGTGCAGGGGCAGTAGCTTCAGGACTCCTAGCTTCCCTCCCACAATAACTTACCCCATTGCTGCTGTGTGGAGTAGGAGGTCAGAAGGAGCAGCTTCTCCATTATCTCCTGCTGCCTCGGCTCGTCTAGCTCCACCCCCTCCTCACACAGGATGGAATATCACACTGCACAGAGGAGGGGGGGCTGTCTGCTCATGTGGGGTCCGTGAAGTTTACTTTGGAGAAAGGAACAAGCCCTGCAAGGTACTGTGCTGTCCCTTTCCCCAAAGTAAAATGTGTGCCAGTGCTGCAGTCCAGCACCTGATAACAGCTGTGCTGCACAGTAAAAGACTGGCAGACAGTACATTCGGGGCCTGGGAAATAACATCCGGGGCGTAGGCCCCGAATGTTTTAGCCTAACGACGCCCCTGATTGTAGCAGTGCTTTGTCACTAACCAATGTCTTATCATCAATGATTATCCATAGCAAGCACGCTTTTGCCATGAGGCGAGATGAGAATCTCACCTCAGGCGGCATTTTGTGCTGGCTTTGAAGGGGCGGCATCGGCACAGCCTGTGGCCAATGCCCCCCTTGCCAGTGGTGCTGTATTTTTCCCTTTATAAGATGTATTGCATCTTATAAAGGGAATACTAGTGAGCGCTAATAAGGGTCTGAAGATCTAATAGGGGTCTGGAGGTCAACCCTACACCAATTAATTTCATTACAATGTTTATCCTTTACTAACAGTTTATATGTTAATATTAAATTGCATTTTTATTTAATAAAACAGGGGGATACTAACTTTATGGATATAACTTTTTGATGTCATTCTATGTATTCTATTTCCTCCTTTGTTTGGATGTTTAGCATGATGACAATCTCGCTAATGTATCCCGTACAACAGATATCGCCTTTGTATCATTTTTCCCAAATAATACCATTCATCAAATCTGCTTTACTCTAAAGTTATTAGCCTACCATTGCATCCTTTTTGCAAATCTGTTTTGATAGTTGACTGCTGTTGGTTAAGTCCTGCATTGGAGACTTGTAATGTAGAACACACGCAGAAGTGACATTGGTAGGAACAAGGGCTTTGTTAGTAGTGTTCAGCGAATTTAAGTGAAACTAATTGAATTTGATCCAAATTTCAGGGAAACTTTGGTTCACCATGAATCCAAATGTCCTCTCGCTTTGTTATAATGTATTGTCTTTTTCCTAAAATGGTGGCTACACATGTTACAAAGTGAAAGTAAGAAGCCCAGGAAGGAGATATGACCTATAATGCCGTTCAGCCAGCCAATCAGCAGATATGTATACCGTGTGATGTCAGAGCCCTATGAAAAGCCTAATCTCGCTTGATCTCCATCATTTTATTGTGAGCTGAGCATAGGGAGAGACGTGGCAAGTGCTAGGGACAGTGTTTTAGCAATCTTTTAATTGTAGAATATTGCATAGGGACAGTGTAGGGAGAACATAGGGAGACTGCAGGGACAGTGCAGAGACTCTGTGCAGGCTCTGTGTAATCTCCCTGTGCATCTTGTTCCACTGCTGTGCCATTTATTCTTAATCTGTTCTGTTATACATAGACTGACTATAAATCAGAGTTTGTCTCAACAGTCAATATTTCCAGTCACCGGTATCTGATACTACAGACTAGATCATTCTGGCAGTAATTATCTGACTGTAGTGTGCTGCCACACCAGAAAATTGTTACAAATGACCTGTTACTTTTGCCCAAGTCCTGCCGCCACTATTCTGATGCTGCCACCTGACAGATGCCACATGTCTGCTGCCTCTACTGCCATCTGGCCCCACTGTAATCGGCCGCCATCTTATGATGTTACTGCTTCTGCTGTTGCCCCCTCCCCACTCTGTTTTGGGGCCACTATTGTGACTCTTCATGCTGTTGCCACCCTCACTTCTGTGTTATGGGGCCACTATTGTGACTCTTCAGGCTGTTGTCACCCTCACCAGTCTTTAACAGGGCCACTATTGTCATTCTTCATGCTTTTAAAACCCTCCCCAGTCTGTTCTAGGACCACTAGTGTCCCTGTTTGGCCGTGTTAAAATCACAGTTTATTCTTCCATTCTTCTGATCAATTAGAAGAACTGAAAAATAACAAAAAAAATGGATCCTGTCGTTTGAACATCCAGAAGCCCTCTATCACATGGTCAGTATTTTGCATCAGTATTTGATCGTGATTTGGACGCCAAAAACAGGAGTGGTTCCAAAACACAGAAGACACATATTTCCATCACATATTATCTTTGTTTTGGACCCATTCCTGTTTTTGCCTTACCAATACTGATGCAAAAAAACTGACCAAATACTGACAATGTGATAGAGGATATTAAAGTCCTGCATGACGGACTTCTTTTTCGTCCGAAAAAAGCTGATTTCAAAGGCAAATGGCCAAAACTCATACAGATTGAGCATGAGGTCTCTATCACACAGTCAGTATTTTGCATCAAGATTTGATCATGATTTGGAAGCCAAAAGCAGGAGTGGGTCCAAAACACAGAAGACATATAAATATTTTCATTACATGTTATATCTCTTTTGGACCCACTCGTGTTTTTGTCTTACCAAAACTGATCAAATGCTGACCAAATACTGACACCTTGAAGGCTGATGCTCAAACTAAAGAGTCCGCTTTTTTTGGCCTGTTCTTCTGACAGATCAGAAAAACTGAAAAATAAATAGTGAACACAGTTTTACTGCTGACACCCTCCACACTATCATGGAACCAGTGCTTGAATTTTGGGCCACTGCAAAGTTAAGTAAACACCAATAAATTAGAGATGACACTAACATTGCCTGTAAGGCGAAGTTCACACTTCTGTCATTTGGTCAGTTATTTCCATCACTTATTGTAAGGCAAATTTAGGAGCCAAGTCTACTCTCGGATTAGGTATCATGAATAGATCTGCACCTGTTCTGTGGGTTTGGCCCACACCTGCTTTGGGCTGACAAGTACTTCCCAAATAAGTGAAGTTTGAAGTAAAAAAAATTGAACTAAGCCTAAATAGTTATGCCATAGTCATTTCACAATATAACAGAAGGGATTCAAATGTATGTGTTTGCACTACCATAACATGGATTAAAAGAATCCACAACTTTATTGCACTGCCTCTTTATTTTGTTCCACTGAAGGGTCATTGGGACATTCGCTGGGACTTTACTGAAGGATGCTATCTGGTTTTGTTTCTTATTTAGCTAGGAATGTTGGTGGCCTGTACAATGATGAGCACAGGGTACTATTCCAGTGGGTGTAGTCTAGACTTACATTACCTATACCTATACATTACAATATTCACACCTTTCCATATTCACCCCCATTTGCAAATTATGTAGTCTCTAGAGAATGCTTTTTCTGCCACCTGTCCTTGCATCATGTGATTTTTTCAAAAAACTTTTTTTTATATTTGTATACACAATAAAGCTTTATTAGATTTTATGGGTACTGTTTTAGGCTTGTTTTTTCTTTGTAGGTTATATATCATATAGGGAGTCAAGAAACCCAACTAGCAAGTTCTCCGTTATTTTTCCACTGCATTACACCACTATATCACATACGATTTTTTAAAAGCTTGGATGTAGAGCTAAAGGCAATCATAGCCCTTGTACTAAATACTAAACTCTTTTTTTAGCAGTCCACCACTTTGAAATAACCCACTATAGGCAGCAGCACACTGCCATGTCCAAAGACACATGCAAACACTAGTGACATGGATAAATCTGAATTGCATTACTGCTATACTTACTCTATGAAAATTAAAAGCTGCGTGCTTGTTTGCACCAGTCTGATGACACAGACCGATGCAGACTGTATGTGGGAGGAATCATTGCTACCAGGGAGAGCTGCTGCCGATAATCGGGCATCTTTCACAATGATTAAAGATGCCCATCAGATGACAAACATGCATCTGCTCGTTCACAGGCTGATCTGCTGCTCCATTACACAGGAACGAGCATTACTATTAGTGTTGAGCGAATCGAAGTATACAAAGCGGAGTTCGATACGAATTTCAGGAAAAATTTGATTCGTCGCAAAGTCGAATTTACTCATGGTATCAAATCTATTTCTCCTGAAATGGTTGTAAAAAAAACAAAAACATACTCATCTCATCCTTTTGTGCACGAAGAGGCCATCACCCCCATTTTGATTGCAGAAACTGCACAAAATCTCATGTGGGGTGACTGCGCTGGCCGGGCATGATGTCATCAGGACACCATTCAAGATTTTGCGCAGTGTCTTCAATCAAGATGTCAGCAACGGCCTCTCTGCGATCAAATGGATAAGGTGAGTATGGTTTTTTTTTTTGTGGGGGGGAAGTTGTAACTGGATTAGCCCAAGATCACAGATGCCAGGATCAGCAATGAACGCAGCATCTGCAGGGTTCAATGACGAGGATGGTGCAATCGCCGTTCCCTGTCATTGTGCCCGCTTCATACAAAGGAATGCACTTCGTGATTCGTCACAAATCGAATTTCTTTTTGAAATTTGGCAAAGCAGCCGGATCAAATTTTTCATAACTTCGCTCATCACTAATTGTTCCCAATAATTGGTCCAAGAATCCTTCAGTTTAATAGGGCCCATAGACCGGCAGTTGAGACATGAACCAGATTTATCACAGTGGCTTAGACCGGATGATAAATTAGGTCCATGACTAAATACTTATGTCTAAAATTATATCAGTTATTGGTATGGTTTTGACAATTTTATGCCAGGATTTTGGCACAATTTGGGTGCAATACATTGCATTTTAGACCACGTATCCTTTCCCACTAGGTCATTTTCCCTTAACAATGGAACACTCACATTAGTAAACGTGTGCCCAGGGGCGTAGCTATAGGGGGTGCAGAGGTAGCAGTCGCTACCGGGCCCAGGAGCCTGAGGGGCCCAATGACCCTTGTGCCGCATAAGAAGACACACAGAGCACTAAGGGAAGGGGGGCTCAAGCTGAACTTTTGCACCAGGGCCCATGAGTTTTTAGCTACGCCCCTGCGTGTGCCTATATCTGGAAGAGCCTAGATTTTACACACATAAGTATTAAGTATAAGTATTTTACACACATCATATTAAATAGGAATATCCAAATGAGAATACCCATTTAATGTTCATTAAAATTAGCTCTAAAAAATGTCTCTCTATATTTTCATTAGGAAGATGTTTGTACATTCCAGGCATATTTTACCAAAGGAAGAACGTTTTTTAGCCTGTAAAATAATGACGTAACGAAAACAACTCAGAATTCCTTAACTTAAATGAACAATTGGAAGTATGATTGAAAATTAAAAGTCTTATGTTTACGTTTTGGAACAAAATAGATTAGGTGAATCTATGGACAGAAGATTGAATTAACTTTTTATATTTTTACAGCAATTGTGCAATAAATACAAGCCATATGGAACTAGCTCTATAGTTTACAATGATATTTTAAAAGTTAATAGCATTTGTGAAAAAGAAGGCAGAAGAACATGAAAAAAAGCTATTACTGAGAGAGCAGTGTACATACAGGAGAGGCTTTCAGCCACTCAGGAAATATATACTTTAACATAGGTGTCAAACGCTCAGCCACCAACAAAGAAAGAGGAAACACTAAATGGCATGTGTACACAGTCTAATTATATGGGCAGTGGGTGGCCTGGTTTTTGTACATGGAGGAATGTAGGAGTTAATAGCTATAACCACAGCTCTTGTTCTCCAAGCTATGGAATGAGACTTTTTTTTTCAAATGACCTTCCCTCATTTCTCCAGGGTGCAGATCACAGGTAATATTTTCTAAAGTAAAATTACCCAGGACAGATGCTTCATCTGACTGTCAAGTGACCATCATCCCATGGATTCAAACATTAGATATATGTTCCATATTTCATTTTACCTCACCGATTCCTCATATGTAAAAATATTCAACATGTCTATGTCCTAAGAAAAGTGACAACTTCAGAGTACTACATTTTATTCATTTTAAAGTCTAGACTCTGATGCATTAAAAGGGTTCGGTGAAAATGTGTATTGTGACTGGATATGACTGAAATAAATCTGGCACTTTGATCTCATACACATTTAGTGATGGCAATCAAAAACACATCTCATGTCCTCTTGATCTATAGTACATTACTTTCTTATTATAGTTTCTTGTAATTTTGCTGGCTGAGATGATTATACACTATTATGTTCAGACGTAGCAAACATTAACCTGACAATTAGGACATTAAATACACTGTTTCAGCAACATTTAAATAGACACTTAGAACGGCAAAAGCCTTTGGGAAAGTCAAGTTAACTTTGTGTTTAACATATTAAGTATCATGTTTGCTACATCAGTATTGAATACATTAAAGGGAGTCTTTCACCTGTTTTTCACTTATATAACTAAGAGCACTGCCCCACAGGAGATTGCAGACACATCCCAGACATACCTGTGTGTATGTATTACATGTCCAGGAAAAGCACTTTTATTCTGCAGGAAAACAGTTCCCAAGTGCCCAGCTGAAAGTGAAACTAAAAACAGCTTTCTCTCCCGACTCGTTTTCTAACAGCTATATCTTCTGATATACTATATATAATGCTGTGATGCTGGTATCATTTGAAAGCTTGGCCGAGCATGTCATCACACATGGCCAGCGTGATGACATCATCATGCCACCATTCAAGATTTTGCGTAGTGTCTTCAATCAAGACGGCAGCAACGGCCTCTCTGCGATCAAATGAATAAGGGGAGTATGGGTTTTCTTTTTGTAACTGGATTAGCCCCTGATCACAGATGCCATGATCAGCGATGAACGTAGCATCTGGAGGTTTCAATGATGGGGGATGGTGGAATCACCCTAACCCTAACCCCATTGTGCCTGCTACATACAAAGGAATGCACTTTGTGACAAAGTAATTTGTCACAAATTGAATTTCTTTTTAAAATTCGACAAAGCAGACAAATCAAAATTTTCATAACTTCCGTACAGCATTAAAATGTATTGGCTCCGAAGTTCTTCTCTCCCGAGGTTGCACGACACTTCGGTGAATTCCTACTTATTCATATCTGCGTATTTAAAAAAAATTTAAAATAGCAATCCAAACTGGGCTTTGGTACCAAGGTACCAGCCAGTACCAAAGCCCACTTTGGATTCCTATTTTAAATTATTTTCAAATACGCAGATATGAATACAGTAGGAATTCACTGAAGTCTCATGTGACTTCAGGCGAAACGAACTTTGGCTCCAAGGAGTACGGAAACAGCAATAAAATCGAAGTATTTGAATGAGTCGACTTCGGATCTATGATCCGAAGGTTGATTCACTCAAGCCTAATTCCCATATTAAAGATAATTGCTGTATGTAAATGCAGGTAATGGGCAATGATAGACATGCTGTTATCATTGATCACTGCTTGTTACCAGGCAGAATACCTATTTGTATAAATGTACCCTAAGTGACTAAATGTTTCTTTGTCCAGCGAGGATATATAAAACACAAGAAAGCATTTGAACCAAGTTGAAAAAAAAAAAAAAAACATAGATAAAGACATCAGCAAGGCTAAAGATAAGCAGCTTCTCCCTTCAAACCTGAGAAATAGCTGCAATGGGGACAAAACTGAACTGAAGACAACGGAATGCTCCTGAAAGCATTCCGTTCAGTCTTCAGACCGGAGAACAAACCGCAACATGTTGCGGTTTGCTCTCCGTACTAGTTATCCGCACCTAAACGGATCCGGAATGACCCCCAATGCAAGTCAATGGGGACGGATCCGTTTGGTGTGGACACACTTGTAAACGGATCCGTCCTCCATTGACTTTCAATAGAGGTTATTCCGGATCCGTTTAAACGCTAATACAACCGGATCCGGAATTACGGATCCACAAGGTTGTATTACTCAGTACGGATCCGGCGGGTGAAGGGACCCGCCGGATCCGTACTAACGCTAGTGTGGAAGTAGCCTAAGTAGAAAGGACACACTTAGGATTTATACAAGCAAATGTCCATGTTTTATTGCACTCTGAGATGTGTAGCTTTTATACATGTTATTGAAATCATTGAGCATAGGCATATATCAGCAGATTTGTACCTATGAAACTGGCTGATCTGTTACTGTCTGAAGGCATCTGTGTTGGTCCCATGTTCATGTTTGCCCGCATTATGAAATTTTAATATATGAATTTGAGCCACTAGGAGCAACAGGGGGTTGTTGTTACAACTAGAAGCTCTACTCTCTACAACAGCTGCAACCCCTGCACTTTGATTGACAGAACCAGACAGTGAAATCGTCACCACACCTGACTCTGACTTCTCCTAAAATCAAAGTGGAGCTGGAACGGTAGTTGCAGAGAGAGTTGAGCTTCTAGGAGTAACAGCAACGCCCCATTTCTCCTAGAAGCTCATTTGCATATATTAAAACTTCATTTTTCTCAGCGATGTGGGCACATATGACCATGGGACCAACACGGGTGTCTTCAGCTGCCAAGTGCACATGTAACAGGTAAGCCAATTTCAAGAGTACAAATGTACTGACAGATGCCATTTAAGAAAACCCTAGAGGAATAACTGGACCCTAATGCAAGGCATATAACAGGGCCCTTCACTTAACCATGTTCTACTTATGATTAGACCAGTATTTTGATGTGGCAGGATTGTTTTTAGACTCCCTCAAACTCTAAGGCTCAAATGCAACCGCTACATTTGTATCCCTTATAGGTACTGCTACTTTCTATGGCTAACTTTTGCCATCTCAAAGGCACTCAGCATTAACATAAAGCATGGAGGTTTGTGAGGTGGGTTTCAGATCATAAAACATCAACAATACTGTTCTTAGACTTGTCTATGACCAGTGGTATTCTATAGGTAGTCTATGAAAGTACAAAGTATGAAAATCTCCAGAACTATGTTATGGGAAATAACAGGAGTCATCTAGGAAAGTGCAAAATATTTTTTATATGTTCATTCTGATAATAATGGACTCCCAGTGTTGTCTGACAGATCCTTCAACATCTGATCATTGGCGGATCTTAATGAAACTGGAGAAGATATGGATGTGGTAACATACAGTCACGAGAAAAACCAAGTACACCTTCTTTGAATTGTGTGGTTTTACGTATCAGGGAATAATGAAGAAACATCTTTTCCTTAGATGGTCTTAAAATTAGGTAAATTTCTCAGATGAATAACAACATAAAAGAAGAGAACCGTGTCACTATTTAACAAAAACTAGGCCATAATGAAGAAGCTGTCTGTGAAAAATGAAGTACACCCTTTCTGCCTCCATAGGAATTAGGAGGGTAAATAATAGTAATATTTATTTATATGGCACCACCATATTCCGCAGCACTTTACAGATTCATAGGGTTCATGTACAAAACAAAAGTAACTGGCTAATATATGACTGAAACACTAGGAGTCAGGGCCCTGCTAGCAAGAGCTTACAATCTATGGGATTAAGTAGCAGCCAGTTGCTACTAATCAAATTTTATTGATTAATTGATCATCAGCAAGTACCACCTCTAAAAAAAGCAAAAGATTTGAAATTTTTCCAGCCTGGAGCATTCAGGTGTGTGTTAACACAATGCCAAGGAGGAAAAACAAAGATCTTTGAGAAGCAATTGTTGTTGTCCATAAATCTAGGAAGGGTTATAAGGCCATTTCCAAACAATCTGAAGTCCATCATGCTTGAGTGAGAAAGTTTATTTACAAGCGGAAAACATTCTAGACAGTTGGCAATCTTTCTAGGAGTGGACATCCCAGCAAATTCACCCTGTGCATCAAAGTACAGTTGGAAGATTGTACAAATGCTGAGAGAACTGTCTGGTGGTGGAGAGGTGATGATTTTGGCTTGTACTACAGCCCCAAAGCTTTTGGCACCATGCAGTCACTAAGTTGACCATGAACTCCTTTGTATACCAAAGTATTCTAGAGTTAAATGTGAGGAAATCTATCCAACAGCTAAAGCTTGGCCAAAACTGAGTCATGTAGCAGGACAATGATCCCAAGCACACCAATAAATCTATAATAACATGGCTGAAAAAGAAAAGAATCAAGGTGTTGCAATGGCCCAGTCAAAGTCTGGATTGAAATGCTGTGGTAGGACCATACAAGATGCCCACAAATTGCTGCTAATGGAGTTCTACAAACTATGGATTTGTTGGCTGTACTTGGTTCTTAAAACATGACTTTTCCATTTTGGTTTCATTTTTGTTTAACAAATAATGACATGGTGGAATACGTTGTGTGTTGTTCATCTGAGGTTTTCTTTGCCTACTTTTAAGATCTTCTAAGGCCCAGATGCTTTTTTTTATTATGTCCTGATATGTAAAACCTTACAATTCAAAGAGAGTGTACTTTGTTTTTATAGTGACTGTAATCATCTATCATCTTATTTGGTAGGGTGTTGTTACAGTTATACATTTCACTATGTTATATTTTAACATTTTAGACATTTTCATGTCCGCTCGTTGTTTAGTAAGGTTTAACAAAGGCTGCTTTTGGTTATTTACTTTCACTTTGCAGTCAAAGTCTTCTGTGAGAAACAAGAGCAATATCACTACCAAGTATAGCAACTGTTTGTAAAGAACTGCTTGATATTCACAAGCCCTCTCCGTCCTTCGCATACTGGCAAGTGTTCAGAGTCTAAGTGCTGAAGAGAACCTATTTATTAGTCTTTCAATACAGAATAAGCAATCCATAGACATGCAAAATGCAATAGGATGAAAAAAAATAAGTATGCACAGGAACATCCCCAAAATGGCGGAGCAGCTATGGGCTGTGACATGTGAATGGGACATGCAGGAAGCTGATTAAGAATACATTGCTGACAGTAAATAAATTCCTTCTAGAAAATGAACTTATTTTCATAGTTACATTGTTCCTCTTGCTAAGCTGTGTGGAGCATCCTGATGTTGCCATAAAAGTTCCCCAGCTAATTATTTGCTTCTACAACTTTTCACTTCCTGAGGTGGATTTATACTAAATCCTGTTATTAGTCTTGCTCTGCAATTGCTTTTGTCTGTGACTGGAAGCAAAGCTCAAAGCCTGCAGTCAGCCTTTTATTATATGGAATGTGAATAGAGGTTTGACCCACCGTTCATCTGTTTTCCATTCTGGTGGCAGTAAGCAGCTATCTCTTTGACAGTACATGTGTATGTTTGTTCTGTTCTACACATTTGCAGTTGTGTTCAGTTATGCCTGTCACAAATAAGTTGATCTTTTAAATCATTAGTAGCGGTGTAAACATACAACTTTATATTATGCGTTGGATTGTGATGACATTTTCTATATATGGTCATGATTAGCTATGTTAATGAGTTTCACTCCAGATTCATCATTGAGACTTTTCTTTAAAAAGTCATAAAAACGTTGCAATCTCACTCCAGTTGGAGAGTGGAGTAGGAAAACTGGAGTACTTTTTCTAGAAAAACTGTTAGGTTTAAAGATAAGACAAATTTATCAAACATAAGACATTTGATAAATGTGACAAAGTAGTCCAACACAGACGCAAAACTGACTTCTGATATTCCTGTTTTGATAAATTCCCTCGAACATCTACAAAAACATACTACAATATGTAAATGCGCCTAAATGCAAAGGGGAATAAAATGAATTCCTCTATGGCTCGGTTTTCACAATACTATCACTTATTCTTCAGTTTGGACAAACCTTTTTTTTCAAGCCCCTGCCTCTGGTGGTCTTGCTGCTGGGAACCCCCATAATAAGTTTTGACCAGGGAAACCTCAATTTGATTGTTTGCATCTATCATTTTAATGGGAACCCTGTAATTCCCGAGAACTTGTACGGACCATATTCTGCTCTCACAGCAGTTGGGTTTGTTGAAATGTATCTACATATGCAGACCTGAGAAACTGTATATCCACTTTGGAACATCATTTTACACTTTTTATAAAGCAGAATTGCCCAAACACAGTAGAATGCTCCTTTAGTACCCCTTAACAGTAGAATGCCCTCTTAGTGCCCACACAAAGTAGAATGCCCCCTTAGTGCCCCGTCCAATAGAATGTCATCATTAGTTCCAAAATGCAGTAGAATACTTACTTAAAGTCCCACACAGTAGTCATGTCCCCTATAGTAGTGATGACTCCTTAGTGCCCCTTTTCAGTAGTGCTGCCTCCTAGTGCCCCCTGTAGACTAGTGCTGCCCTTTTACAATAATTTGCCCTTTTAGGGTCCCTCTTAAAGTAGTGAAGCCATATAATGCTGATAAATTATTTTTGAAATGTAGTACTAACCTAGTGCCATTCTACCAATGAATGAAGAACATCATGCTTTCCCCAGAAGCAGTAAAAACATCATGGCTGCTGAGCTCAGTAGGAGAATACACAGGCCAGAGAACGATCCTTGTTCTGTGTGCTATCCTATTCAGCGCAGCAGACACAATGGCATCACTGCATTGAACCTGCTGCTGGGGAGAGCACCAGCTGGAAAATGTGGTGCGGGCCATAATGGATGACAGACACAGCAGCTACTCTTGGGCCTGAATTCGGGACCCGAGGCTCAATTACAGTCCCTCCCCTATTAATTGCTTCTTCTCCCATTATTCCTTGCGGTTTATAGCTTCAGTGTTGTGGTGGTGAGCAGCAGTTTGGTTTCAGCTGAGATCCTGGAGCCTCCATTTCTTCATTGAAAGATAAGTTTCCTTTTCCCTCCTGTTGTTTTGTTATTAGGGAGACTCCTGTTCATCCTTCCTTTTGGAGGAACAGGTAGACTCATTCCTGTCATTAGTTTCCAGGGTCCTGTAGGGTAAGTTCGTTGTTTAGGTTCCTGTGTATGAACTTGCCTTCCTTTGAGGCCTGTTCATACTGGTAGATAGACAGGATTTGAGCCAGGGTTTCCTGTAGGAGGTGTCCATCTTCCTTCCTTAGTTTCTAGGCCTAATCTCATTTCCCTCCTACGCTTGGCTTGGTTTCCCCCCCACACCTGTGCGTGACACTGGGGCCCTATGCTACTATGGACCCCATAGCAGCCGCTTCTGCATCTACAGTGCTAGTTACACCCCTGGACTAGCAATGCATGCTTTAACTGCAACAAACAACTTTTAAAGGCTAAATAATATGATTATTGCACAGTAATAAACAGTTAAAGGTGGGACACATTTTCCAGTCACTGTCTCAATAAAATTCTGCTTTTTGAAGCCAAATATCATGTTAAGTAAAATATTAATTTTAGATACTTCCCTGCTAATTTAAGTAAAAAAGCAAAAAGTTGATTAAACTTTGGCTTTGCATTTAATTGCCCTTGGTTTACATTACTAATAATGAGCTTATGTGTTTTATCCAATAAGTTAACTACTGCAAGGTCTCCATAGTGGACTATGTTACAAGCCTCATGGACTGAGATCTATTCAGTGACACAAACACTGCATTGGTTATTATATTTCCTTTTAATTTATGTTTTAGACATAAAGGTATATATTTATATTATTAATTTATATATCGCTCATATTTTCGGCAGTTCTGTACATTGATGTCACTAACAGACCCCGTTCCCACAATCTAAATTCAGATCTAACCTATTTTTGTGCTTTTGAAGTGTTGGAGAAAAAGAGAACATGAAGAGGAAACCCACACAAAAAGGAAGAGAACATACAAACTTCATGCAGATGATGGCCTTAGACAGATTGAAACCCAGAACCATAATGCTGCATGCAATAGGGCTAATGATTACTAAACCATCATATATATATTGTATATTTACACAGTTATTGAACATATTATATGTGTTGACCTAAGAGTTTAGCAGCGGATCACATGTGCAGGATTTGCTCCCCTGATTAGAAATGCGCAACAGCATATGGGGTTTTGAGCATTTTCTGCCATTTACGGCACTTTTTTCCGTTATTCTGTTTGTACATTTATACCTGGAGATGTGGCAACTCCAGGTTGAATGTGCCTTGATTTGACTAATGTGGAACATTCAGGTGCACCTGTGCAGCCTGGGTCACATGACATCAGGGATAGGTGGGACTCACAGCCTCCACCCCCCTCCCATTGTATGTGTGATTTCATGCTGGAGGTAACTGGGAGCTGGTTGCTGTGTGTTGGACTTTATGCCCCTATCTGCAAATGCCCAACGGCATGTAGGGTTAGCGTTAGGTCCCGTGCCACCTGAGATACCTTGATGGGGTACTCGGGCACTGGTATGTTCTTGATATAAGAATATATTGGCGAAAGTCTCATTTTAATATCAGTGAGGGTTTAGCCATATATTGTCAATTGCAATTACTGTTGTAGTGCACCCTTTTCTGTGAATTGTTGTTTTATATAGTTTGTCACTTCCGCACATTTGGCTATCCTGTGTGTCTTTGTGGCACATGTGGTTTGCTGCAGGCATCCTCCATTGTATGCATTTTTGCTGGGGATTACGTTCAGCAGCGGACCACATGTGAAGGATTTGCTCCCCCGGTTAGAAAGCGCAAAAGCATAAACAGCATATGGGGTTTTGAGCATTTTCTGCCATTTAAGGCCACTTTTTTTCCGTTATTTTGTTTGACCTAAGAGTTTACTTTATATTGTTGCTTGCAATGAAATCTACATTATTTGTTCATTCTCTAGTCTGTGTTATTGTGAGGTCTGGAATGCCAGTATTTAGGAGAGACATTTAAAACCAGTTGTAATGGGAGGTGTAGATTACACAGGTGGACTACTGTTATTAGGGAAGTAAATCACAGAAAAGGGGGTTCTAGTGCACAAAAATGGATGCAAACAATATATACTGTATAAACTAAGACCTCATTCTGATATGATAAAATCTGAGACTCTTAGCCAATATATTTTGATCAAAACACATCTGTGCCCACCTACCCAGCGTCACGGTGGTCTCAGGTCAGGCAGGTCCTACGCTAAACCTAACTATGCCGTTGGGCATCTATATCTAGGAGCGTGGACGCTGCACAGTATATATTGTTTGCATCCATTTTTGTGCACTAGAACCCCCTTTTCTGTGATTTACTTTGATATATATAGCCACTGACATCCGCAGTCATTATCACATCATGCAGGATGTTTTTTATCCTTTTGTCTCTGTGAGTTTTAGATGCCCAACGGCATAGTTAGGTTTAGCGTAGGACCTGCCTGACCTGAGACCACCGTGACGCTGGGTAGGTGGGCACAGATGTGTTTTGATCAAAATATATTGGCTAAGAGTCTCAGATTTATCATATCAGAATGAGGTCTTAGTTTATACAGTATATAATGTTTGCATCCATTTTTGTGCACTAGAACCCCCTTTTTCTGTGATTTACTTTGATATGTATAGCCACTGACATCCGCAGTCATTATCACATCATGCAGGATGTTTTATCCTTTTATCCTTTTGTCTCTGAGTTTTGGCTTAGTTTATTAACATGTACCTGAGGGAGTGGCACCTTCAGGTCTGAATGCGCTCTAGCTTATCATGAGTAGCATTTCTTGTGCACTTTTGCTCTTCCTATCAAAATTGAGCGTTCTTGATTGCGTGGTACATATAGGTGTGTTTGCTCCTCCTCTCATTGGTTGCTGTATGCACATAAGAGGTCACTAGGAGCAACACGCCCTATATGTGCAGCGTCCACGCTCCTAGATATAGATGCCCAACGGCATAGTTAGGTTTAGCGTAGGACCTGCCTGACCTGAGACCACCGTGACGCTGGGTAGGTGGGCACAGATGTGTTTTGATCAAAATATATTGGCTAAGAGTCTCAGATTTTATCATATCAGAATGAGGTCTTAGTTTATACAGTATATATTGTTTGCATCCATTTTTGTGCACTAGAACCCCCTTTTCTGTGATTTACTTTGATATATGTAGCCACTGACATCCACAGTCATTATCACATCATGCAGGATGTTTTTTATCCTTTTGTCTCTGTGAGTTTTGTTATTAGGGAAGGTCCAGACTACAGTCAGATTGCTGTTATAAGGGGGGTGTAGATTACACAGATGGACTACTGTTATTAGGGGAGGTCCAGACGATATAGCCAGACCACAGTTATTAGGGAAGGTCCAGACTGCCGTTATTAGGGGAGGTCCAGACTACATAGCCAGACTGCTGTTATTAAGGGAGGTCCATATGACATAGCAAGACTGCTGTTATTAGGGGAGGTCCAGATGACACAGCCAGACTGCAGTTATTCGGGGTGCTCCAGATGACACAGCCAGACTATTGTTATTAGGTGAGGTCCAGACTACATAGTCAGACTGTTGTTATTAGGTCAGATCCAGACTACTGTTATTAGGTCATGTCCAGATGATGTAGCCAGATGTTATAGAAGGAAATACTGACTACACAACCAGATTACTCTTATAGGGGAAGTACAAACTGCACAGCCAGACTACTGTTATCAGGAGGGTCCAGACTACTTAACCAGATTGCTTTTATAGGAGGAGGTCCTGACTACACTACCAGACCTCTGTTTTAGGAGGTAATCGAGGCTACAGAGCTAGGTTCTTGTTATAAGGGGAGATCCAGACTATACAGTTATATGAAGTGGTCCATCTACACAGCTGTTATAGGAGTGGTCCAGAATACTTAGACTGCTGTTATTGGAGGAGGTCCAGACTACACAGTCAGGCAGTTTTTTTTTTAAATTTATTTATTTTTTTAAAATTAGGAACCTCTAGATTTCATTGAAAAAGAAAAACCAAGGTGAATGGATTTTAAATACATCATAGTGGGATATGAAAATAAAAATACCCCCCCCCCTTAAGATTAGGAAAAGAGATTAGAGGCTTAGTAGGGGTAAAACTAAGTATTTCTCGTGGAAAGAGTCAGTTTCATGAAGACAAATACCAGGTACCAATATACTGTTTCCTCTTCTGTCAGCAT
Source organism: Rhinella marina (assembly GCA_900303285.1). Lineage (NCBI taxonomy): Eukaryota > Metazoa > Chordata > Amphibia > Anura > Bufonidae > Rhinella > Rhinella marina. The sequence goes on from ONZH01013758.1 coordinate 216,955, forward strand.
CTGGCTAGAAGTATACACAGGAGATAAGAGGAGATGCAAAACACAACTGCCCGGACTCTTACTGATTGCTGCAGTCAAAGAGGACATTAAAATTGCAGTCCCACGAGAAAGCAAAGCAAACTAAAGGCATTAACATGTTTGATATAGAATTTACCAACTAAGCTTTAAATAGCCACTGGTAGGGTGTTTTTTTTTTAAATCAATGAAAATTAGTTAGAGGGATCTTGAGTACCTGGATTGCTAGCGGAACCAAAGCTGTGAGGCTTAAGTTTAATGTGTGTCAAATAGAGATGATGTTTTATGGACAGACGTATGCGTAATTAATGTTGTTTGTGCTCTCAGCCTCCACAGTTCCTCCAGTCTCTGCACATTCTTTCACAGTGAAACTGAAGATGTAAATGAAGCAGTGCACTGGCTGTCTGCTTTTAGTTACAATGTCTGTTTGTTGACATCTCAGATGAAAGCCTGCTGTGTCCCTGGCTCTGTCTCCTTCATTTCCCCTCTAATAAGGCTTTGCTCTCAATTAAGTTAATGATGCAACTTTTCCTATGGATCATTTGGTCTTTCAATCAATTAGCAAAATATGAAGGAAGCATCTCTTTTAGACATCAGCAGATTTTACATCAAAGATTGCTGGCAAATGTTTTGCCTTGACTCAACACTGTATTACCCAATTACCAACATTACTGCTACTCCTCTTTTAATGAGCTCTATACCATATGAAGCCGACAACTACATTCAGAGATGACCGTATAGTTTTTTTTTTAAGCATTTAGAAAATTGTTATGCTGCAAATACTTATATTCTTTATATATAATTTATCAAATACTTTCTAAATCTTGTATGCTTTTGGCAGAAGTAAACAACCTGGTTTCCTATGAATCATGTTATGCTATGTTCTCTGTGAAAGTGCAGATGTACAGTACAGACTAAAAGTTTGGACACATCTTCTCATTCAAAGAGTTTTCTGTATTTTTATGACTATGAAAATTGTAGATTCACACTGAAGGCATCAAAACTATGAATTAACACATGTGGAATTATATACTGAACAAAAGAGTGTGAAACAACTGAAAATATGTCTTATATTCTAGGTACTTCAAAGTAGCCACCTTTTGCTTTGATTACTGCTTTGCACACTCTTGGCATTCTCTTGATGAGCTTCAAGAGATAGTCACCTGAAATGGTATTCCAAGTCTTGAAGGAGTTCCCAGAGATGCTTAGCACTTGTTGGCCCTTTTGCCTTCACTCTACGGTCCAGCTCACCCCAAACCATCTCGATTGAGTTCAGGTCTGGTGATTGTGGAGGTCAGGTCATCTGGCGTAGCACCCCATCACTCTCCTTCTTGGTCAAATAGCCCTTACACAGCCTGGAGGTGTGTTTGGGGTCATTGTCTTGTTGATAAATAAATGATGGTCCAACTAAACGCAAACCGGATGGAATAGCATGCCGCTGCAAGATGCTGTGGTAGCCATGCTGGTTCAGTATGCCTTCAATTTTGAATAAATCCCCAACAGTGTCACCATTAAAGCACCCCCACACCATCACACCTCCTCCTCTATGCTTCACGGTGGGAACCAGGCATGTAGAGTCCATCCGTTCACCTTTTCTGCATTGCACAAAGACACGGTGGTTGGAACCAAACATCTCAAATTTGGACTCATCAGACCAAAGCACAGATTTCCACTGGTCTAATGTCCATTCCTTGTGTTCTTTAGCCCAAACAAGTCTCTTCTGCTTGTTGCCTGTCCTTAGAAGTGGTTTCCTAGCAGCTATTTTACCATAAAGGCCTGATGCACACAATCTCCTCTTAACAGTTGTTGTAGAGATGTGTCTGCTGCTAGAACTCTGTGTGGCATTGACCTGGTCTCTAATCTGAGCTGCTGTTATCCTGCGATTTCTGAGGCTGGTGACTCGGATGAACTTATCCTCCGCAGCAGAGGTGACACTTGGTCTTCGTTTCGTGGGGCGGTCAGCCGTGTATCCACCTGACTTCTGCCCAACACAACTCATGGAATAACCACAATAGCCTCAAATTGATCAGCTAAGAGCAAGAAAAATCAATAGAAAACCTACTACTCGTACTACCCCCAGGAGGGGACAGCAGGAACAGATGCTCAAACAAAAATAATATAAAATAGTATAACTTTTATTACAAAGAAGATCAAAAAAGGTATAAATTAAATACTCTCCAGAAATACAATAGAAGGGTCATACAGTGTAGGTGGGAGACATGGGCCGTGGTGGTGACCCTCCCAAACTAGATGTTAAACATGCCTATGGGTAAAGTACACCTATAAGTACATAAACCTATAGTACTCAAATATCCCCAGAGTAATGTGTCACCAGCACACAATGCCACCTATTGCCAAATATAGCACAGGTAAAAGAAACCTTATAGGCCATAAATATGTCCCTGGTACAACATCAAACAAAAATAAAACTTACCCAAAGACATGATTAGGCAGGGGAACCACCACACAGCCACTAACAGAGTCCTCAACGCGCGTTTCGCAAAGAAAAGCTTCGTCAGGAGGAGGATGAACATGCAGACTGAGTATCATCTTAAATAATGGCGCCTATTAGCGCCAAAAATGACGTCACCCAGGTGAGACATGCCTGGCGGCGCACTGAATACAGATGATGCGATCGGAGCCGGCTGTACGGCGTACAAGGCCAGCGGGGGAGGCATGGATCTGTTGAACACAGATCCAGGCTGTCACCCGCGCCATAATTGACGCCGCCTGCGGGCCCCGATACGCAGCGCATCCAACAGCGCGCACTGCATTCACACGTGGGGAGGTAAGGGGCGGTACCGGATGAAGACTTCCGGAGAAAATATTCACACTGGAACGCAACCGGAACATTGCGCTCCAAAAATTCACATGGGTTCTGATACCTAAACATTACATTTAAAAAGTATGCAGCAAAAAGACACATCATTCATAGTGTATGTAGAATTGTACTCGTGCTGATAATGAATGAAAACAGTGCACAATGTGCATCAAAAGGATATCTAACAAAACATACGATATAATACTAAAAAATATACATATGAAAAAATAAAAATAATAAAGCGTGTGTAAAAATGTTGAATTATGTGTGACAAAAAGGAAAATGTGTGAAAATGTGTGATATTGAAGAAAAAAATGTGAAATACATAAATATCAAAAAACAATCAAATAATGTGAAATAAAAAACTCATAGTAACAGTGATGTTGCACAAGAAAAATAAATAAAATAAATAAATAAATATAATTTAGAACCCTAGAAATTATATAGGCAACCCCCCCCCGACACCCCCCCCCCCCGCCATGGTATAGTAAATAAGTAGGCTTTCATCCTCTTGACACGTGATTTTCTCAAAATGCCAGTTTCAAAAGACGCCACATAAAAGTTCATCATCCATAGAACAGTCTGAATGTTCACCATATCTGTATGAATATAAAATCAAAAATTAGAATACAAAAACTAAAACATATTACAAAAAGGATTTGAAACTAAAGGCTTCATTTAAGCCTTCCGGATGGACAGTATCCAAAAGGACCATCCATTTGGTCTCCTTCTGTAAGAGGCAGCGTTTTAAAATTGCCGCCTCTAATCCCCAACCTAACTCGGTCAATCCCTCTGAACTGCAAACCAACAGGATTACAGTTATGCACCTCCCTGAAATGTTTGGCAATGGGTTTCAATTTCTTAAGTTTCTCACCATCAATCATATCCGCTGCTGCCCTAATATCCTTCACATGTTCCAATATTCGTACTTTAAAAGCTCTGGTTGTCATCCCAATATAAAT